>CAAKHB010000016.1:26768-129831 GCA_901007665.1 Aeoliscus strigatus | reverse complement strand
CTCTCCTCCCCTCTGTCTGCCCCTTCCTCTCCTGTTTTCATCCTTCAGCCTCCTCCTCTCTCCTCCTCCTCCTCTCCCACAAAGCCCTCCCTCCTACCTCCTTCCCCTCCTGCGACCACCAAGAACAGGACGCCTTCCTTTTGCAGCCACGTCCCTCTTCGACAGATCTCCTTCAGTTGTAATACGTTCGGCCTGTAGCATGGTGTGGGGAGTGACTCATGTCAGAGGTGGCCCAATCTTCAGTCCTAACTGATCTGTAGACATGTTTGTGGTGTACTTCACAGCAGGTGGTGCTAACTGACCTTCACGCCCTGTGAAAAGGATCCACGTAGTGCATGGCTGTGCTGTGTATTAACCTACTAAAGTGACTTTTTTCCAAAAAGAAGGTATTTGGTGTTGGTGTCAAATACAGGATCAGTTAGTTGTGTGTCGTGCCGTGAACCAGTCTGTGATAGATAGAGCGACTTACATTCAATGCACAACAGTTGTCATGACAATTAGCAGTCTGCTAGAAGCCCGATATGGTATCCTTGTCCAACGTGTGGATGCGGTGTCTTTCCACCCTGAGGGGGCTGTGAACTGATGCACACAGACCAATAGACGCACATATTCCAGAGCTCAAGTGGAGCGAAAATCATGTGTAAACGACAGTGCGTCCGAGTTTCCTGCTTTTTTTTAGTCCGTTCGCCTGCAACGACCCCAGTGGAATTCAAGTAGAGACATTTTTCTCATCAGACATAAGTCCACTGCTCCATTTGAACCGTTAGATACAATCTGGTCCTCATGTCGCTGCCTCTCGCTTTACCGCTGTTAAACTTGACATCAGGTGTCGCTTTGTGTGTGTAACACATTTGTTCTGGTCACCAAGGTTCGGTGCACGCTACATCGATAGCAGCCAGTCGTGTGGAGCAGGCTCTGTCTGAAGTCGCCTCCTCCCTGCAGAGCAGCGCCCCGAAACACGGACCCCTGCACCCCTGGATGACGCTGGCTCAGATCTGGCTGCACGCAGGTATGTGCAGAGTGCTGCTTCGGTGTGGCCGTGGATTCATGGCCTGTGTCCCCCGGACACAGGATTGTTTTTGGATTCATAGTTGTAAAATAGTTGTGTGCAAACAAGAAATCAATAATGGGAGTTACTGTTTTGGTCGTGACGTTCATTCATTCATCATCTCCCACTGGAGTATGTGCGGTGGAATTAGCAACAGAGTTTAAAAAAAAAAAAAAAAACCAACAAAAGCTGATTGTTTCCCGTCTAACCCGGAGTGGAGTGTGATGGTTCCTGTGTGTGTCCTTCTGACAGCCGAGGTGTACATCAGCATGTCCAAACCCACCGAGGCGTCGGCCTGCACGCAGGAGGCCGCCAACCTCTTCCCCACATCCCATAACGTGTTGTTCATGAGGGGGCAAATAGCAGAACTCAGAGGGAACATCGACGAGGCCAAACGCTGGTACGAAGAAGCCCTGTCCATCAACCCGTCACATGTCAAGACCATGCAGAGACTGGTAATACACACACACACACACCTGTCCTCGTATCGTTGGGGGGTTTGAAGAGGGACACACTAGTAACAATCATGACTAAAGACTGAAGAGCTGTTAATGTCTCTGAATCTGTTAGTAATGGAGGTTTACTGGTGAAGTGAAGCTCCTGGATGGCTGCGTCTCCTCCTCATCAGCTGGTGTCGTAAAGAATGACGAGTAAATCTCTCTGTGACGTTTATATGGAAGTTAACTGCGCAGTACTTGTTACCATGGTGACCCTAGATGTAAGCTGTTGTGTCCAGTCAGTGTACCTCCTCAGCAGACCCTCGTCTTCTGTCCCAGCCTCGTTCCTCTGCTCTGTCTCTCTCTCCTTCCACGTCTTATTGCAGGTTGTGATGTTTTATCATTAAAAGCGCGTTTTAACCTGATTTTCCCCCGCGCGCCTCCTCAGGGTCTAATTCTCCACCAGCTGCAGCGTTACAGTCTGTCTGAGAAAGTGTTGCGAGATGCCGTACAGGTCAACAGGTGGGTTGAGTCTCTGTGACTCTTGACACGTTCCTGACTTTCATCGTAGCCTCAAAGTTCAGCCACTTGATATTGTGTCTTTTCTTCTCGTCTCGTCAGTACGGCTCATGATGTTTGGAATAGTTTGGGCGAGGTGCTGCAGGCTCAGGGCAACGCTGCTGCTGCCACAGAGTGTTTCCTCACGGCGCTGGAGCTGGAGGCCAGCAGTCCTATTCTACCATTCACCATCATACCCAGAGCGTTATGAGACCAACACACGGGCACCGATACATTCAGCATGCACACATGCACACACACACACGGTTTACAGTGTCATGTACATGTACATCTGCCACTTGTGCATACTTGATTTTGGTCTCGTGGTTGTTTTGTCTTGTTGAAAGATGTTTAATCCATTTGTAGCGTTCAGCTGAAGAAAGTTTGTTTTCATGTTACAGCGTGTAAAAAAAAATCATTTATCTTTCAATACAGAAAGTTTTGTTTTTGTCACAATTGTCAATGATCCCGCATGTTGCTGTCAGTGTGCAGCAGGCTCAGAACACCTGATTCCGAACAATCTGTTGGAGCAACGGGGAAAAAAAACTGGAACAAGCTCCTCCTCAGTGGGTGTCAGTCACAGGCCGATCCTTGAAACCAGGTTTCATCCTCAGCCCAGGTAAAGGACGTTAGCATGATTCTGTCTGTCAGTGATGTAGCTAAACTCACATGTTCCTCGCTGAAAACCCTGTGAAGCATTTGTATTTTAACAGATTGTGGTTGTGAAGTATTTCATTCATATGTTCAAATCAAAGTATGATGGGTGTAAATGCAGCCAAAGCGATGTTAGTTTCCTGCCACAGCCAAAAAAACTGTGCATTGTACCAGGTAGTTGTTGAATATTTGATTATTCCATGATTAACTTGTAGAAAGTACATTTATGATTCTATTTTATGTCAAGTTTTACTTGTGTTACTGAGATCTGTGATGACACAAAGTCAATGATTCAATTTATATGTTGGATGTACAGTTCACTTAATGAGATTTTATGCTAAAGGAATGAAAATAAAAATGTTCAAAAACAAGTCGAGATGGTCTGACATTTTGAAATATTTAGACTGATTATCAGCCGGATGTAGCACAAGGATCAGCGTTCACACGTTAATGTCAACAATGAATGCAAACGCTGCGACGTACGTTCATGGTGTTTTATTGGAAAAACAGGAAGTAAAGACTAGCATGTACAACTTGGAATGCAGATCAAGTGAACAGAACAGCTGGACTGGGCCAGGCCTTGCTGCACCCACCCACACATACACACAAAAACTCACGCACAAGTTACAAATGCTGCAAGGCACTGACCCCTATCCCCACTTCACTGAAAGAACACCCCATAGCCTCCGGATGCGTAAGCAACATCTGAGCGTCCCCCACTTTGGCTTCACTATTTACTCACCAACTTCTCTGCAAGAACTGTATTTCATAGATCACCGACACTAATTATGTGTATGATTGCCTTGGAGCCCCACCCCCCCCACACCCCGCAAAATATTAGGAAGAGGAACACATAAATGCATGCCCAACCAGTCATCACCCTAGAAACAGGTAAACACACCAAAGGTAATAGCGAGCATCCTGACTTACTGGAAACAAAGAATTTAAATTATTTATTCACTTTTAATAATTGTTTTGTATTAAAAATGTGTTTGACTTTGTTAAAACAAAAGATTATGTTGTTCCCTTAACTCCCAACCATCTGTCAACCTCTCCCTCCTCGTTGGGTCCCAGGCCCAACACCAGCCCTCTGCCCAACAATAAATAAAGCTGCATGCATGAAGAAGAGAAAAGAAGAATTAAGAATAAAAAGGCGACGGGCCAGCCCAAAGACTTGAGGACATCAGAGGAGCCGGCAGTTGACAAGGATATGTTGAATTCTGACCAGGCTGGAGGAAGCAGAAAAACAAGCTGGTACATGCAGATTTTTTTTTTTTTTCGTATTCAGCTTGTTCATATGGAAAGATCATTTCAGTTTTCCAACATTCAGTTTGAAGTTGTCTATACACAACAGTATGATTAAATGTAGATTTTTGCAATTAGAGGTAAGTGAAACATTTGACTGATACTTTGTCTTTGACATGAGCCCGGTTCATTTGGCAGTCATCATCTGAACAAATTCTGTGGAGAGAAAACAAATGTTTTCCAGGTAAATCCTCCAGACACGTTCACACACTCTGGAGGTAGACTTCACTCTTCCGTACCTTCGTAGTTGACCTGTCCATCTCCATCGATGTCAGCTTCTCTGATCATCTCGTCCACTTCCTCATCTGTCAGCTTCTCTCCCAGATTAGTCATCACGTGGCGCAGTTCAGCTGCACTAATGTACCCGTTGCCGTCCTGGACAAGACGAGTCCCCTTCAGTTTACAATGGTGATTTCCACCCACATCCTGTCTGCTGCTGGAAACCGACGTACTCTCCTTTTTCTACATTTTAAGACTTTTAATCTGGAGAAGTTTGTAAATGTTCTAAAATATAATCATTCAAACCTGAGACAAAGCTGCAGACAGACGTTGTCAAATGGAACGCCCGACTGGGACATGAGGCCAACTCGGAGGACCAGAGGTCAGAATTCAACCGGGTGTCACTGTGCTGTCTGGTTACACTGTTCTGGACGTCCAGGCTGAACGCTGACGTACCTTATCAAAGACCCTGAACGCCTCCCTGATCTCCTCTTCACTGTCGGTGTCCTTCATCTTCCTGGCCATCATTGTTAGGAACTCCGGGAAGTCGATCGTCCCATTACCTAGACGAGAAGCTCAACGTCAAGTCAAATGAACTCGTCCCCGTCTCGGGGAAGGTGGGAACCACCGTACCGTCGGCATCCACCTCGTTGATCATGTCCTGTAGTTCGGCCTCTGTTGGGTTCTGACCCAGAGATCTCATGACGGTACCCAGCTCCTTGGTGGTGATGGTCCCGTCTCCGTCCTTGTCAAACAGGGAGAAGGCCTCTTTGAACTCTGTAACACAGACCCAATGAGTCCACCTGGGAGCTTCCAGCAGCAGCAGCAGCAGTTTGGGTCTGTCAGAAAATGTTCTTACCAGCAATCTGCTCCTCTGTCAGCTGGTCAGCCTGGGGAGCAGAAGGAATGTGCATGTGACTGACCAATAGCAGAGCACGTGCACCTGCATGAAAGCTGGCAGATTTAGTCACGACTGTGTTCTCGATGATTCTCGATGTAAATTCCAGATTTATTCCCACAAACTCCTTAAAATTAGTTCCTTAATTTAGCTGATGTTACCGTTGTACCTGCTCTATATTCCACTATTGTGCGTTCTTCTTGGCTGGAGCTGTAACGAACCAGTACCGTTCTGAGTCTGATTCAGGGTGAGTCAGCCTGAAAACCGATAGCACCTCTGGAGACGTGCTACTCATGTTGGAGGTGCAGGAGACCTTGTGAGATGCGATCTGTGAGTCACATCCAGCATGTGGGTGTGGGTGTGTGTGTGTGTGTGTGTGTGTGTGTGTGAGATCATGTAAGAACTATAGCTCCAGCACTAAACACGCTAAATGAGTAATGCATGATCGTGAATGTTAACTTTACTGCTTCGATCACAACAGTAGGTTGATGTAACGTAGGGCGCGCTGTTTTCATTAGCGCAGATACTTTCTGAGACATTGTTGTGGTTTGTTTCTGTTAAAAATAAAACCTGTAGCTGTGTTGCACCGGTCCATCTCCGGCTGAGTGTGCCTGCAGCACCTGCAGCCTCTCATCAGGGAATTGGTCCCTCTGGAGAAGGTTAGAAACACTTCCTTAAATCAATGTCAATTCCATTTTAGTTTTGTTTTTTAATCCTGGCTGGACAACAGCCAAGGAGTAGTTGTGAAACATCTCCCCTCGATGACGCCTACTGGCTGTAGTGGACCTGATCCTCCTGTTGTGTAAACTGAACCCTGTGATAATTAGTTTAAATGGATCTCCCCCAGCAGCACATCAACACAGACACGTTTTTCATCAATGCTCAGACAGGAATGATCGACTTTAACATGTTTAACATTTACAGACAGCTGTTTTCATATGTACGGTAAAAATATTACCGCAGCCAGTCTGGGTTAGAAGATTTCATCCCAAAGCTGGAGTCAAAGTATGCAATTCTATACTATCACAGTTATCAGCTGTTTGACTATAACCAGGAATGACTGCTGTGAATTTGACAGCGACACAAATAAAACCTAGCTTGATTTGATCTGAGAGCACTACAGACACAGGCTGTGCTTTCAAGCATTTGACCGTAAATACAGAATATCATTCTCAAGTCTGAGCTGTGATTTTTTTTTTACTGATCCAAAAAATGTGAAAAAAACATTACTACCATTATTATTAAACCATTATGGTGAACGGCAGGTTATGACAGGTATCAAAGTCGTAATGTCAATATTCAACAATGCTTGCAATTCATATATATAAAACTGTGAATTTATGCTAAAATTACAGGGATTCCCAACATAAATTACTTGATGTCAATATTTCCAGATTTTGTTTTGCTCCCAGGTGTCATTCTCAAACAACCTCTTGATATTAATTTTCAGGCACTACAAAAACCTTTCCCCCTCCTACATTTCCCATCTGGCAACACTGGTACACAAACGCATTCTCTGTATTCTGCAAGTGGCTGCAGGGTTTGTGAAGAAGCATTGACACAACTGGCCATGATTGCAAATGTCATGTATATCTAACACCAATTAAAAATAAAATATTTGCAAATGATAAAAAAGCTGTGTGACAGCATGGACACAACTACCTGACCGGCGTATATACTGAGAAAAGGTCTGTGTCCTACAAGCGATAGATATGATTTAATGTCCCTGTCAGGACATAAACTATGGAACTATAAGTACATAAATACACGGGTGACAACATCATAAACTGACGAGCACGTCTGTCTGGAAAGAACCCGGTAAGAACCAATGTAATGCCATCGGACATAGTTTTCACCAGTACGAACAGGACTTCAAAAATTACGACAGGAACAAATGTTTCATCTCAATCTACAGATGAAACAGTGACTGGTGACTGTTGGAATTAGCTGTCGAATACGTGATTTACTGTGATGCTAACGCTCGTAGCTGACTGGGCTACCACCGCTACTACCGACTCCTGTAACAAGCACATACACAATTAGATGAATAATTACATGAAGAGTTTCTTAAATTAACATTCTGCAGTCCATGACAAAAGCTTGTTGTCACACAGTCATTGCGTAGAAGCGTTTAGTCTACGCTAACCGCCGATGTGTTAGCAGCTAACAACAACTATGCTAGCGCAGGCAGTGAGTCAGTTACACTCAAACTGCGTATTTCCATGAAACACCCCTTCAATATTCATGTGGGGATTTCAGTCAGTCAATTCCAAGTGACACGTAACAAAGACCGAAACGCTAGCTTACTCACCATGATGGACTGATAGTTGAAACAACTACGGCTACACTGGGGGAGAACGGTTGCTACACAGTGGATGTGGTCGGACCCGGGCAGACCAGACGAACCACCCCTCTACAGTTTACGGTATTCCTCCGCATCGTGGGAAGAGGCGCTCACTGGTCGTCGCCAGTGTGTAGACTTAGTTACCGCTGCAGAAAACGGTTTCGGTTGTAATCATTCCTTAATAAAGGCGTCCTGCCGCTTCCGGTTTCTGGGTCGAAAAGGTCGTTCCCAACAATCCCAATCTCTTTGGTAAACTATGTGCTTGTTAGGAGCGGCCATGGAGACTTGGCAGCGCATACATCTACTATCTAATTTGCGTTTGCATCTGTACAAAACAGATCCAGAATCCAGATCTGTGAAAAGTGGGAATTTCTCTTAAAGATTAAGTATCTATCTATCTATCTATCTATCTATCTATCTATCTATCTATCTATCTATCTATCTATCTATCTATCTATCTATCTATCTATCTAATTGTACAAAGTTGTTGTTAATTGTCAAATTACCAAATTCAAGCAAAACCGTTGATCTTTTGATTTTTAGACTTTTTGGTATGAAGATCTGCTGATTATAACAAATTGTACATTGTAGGATTGTAGACTAACCATATGTATCTAACTTTAAAAAGGGATGCACACCATGATGATGAGAACACAGACTAACAAGGACACCTCTGACATGTTTTGGTTGTATGTCATCTGGAGTGATTTGGCCAGTCACTAATAGGACAGACTCGCACCATTTCAAAAGGCAGTGCAGTTTTATGAAGCATGTAAATATGACAATGCAACAGTGGATTTGTAGTGGAGTGAAATATTAACCACTACTTGACACTATCAGATTTTTGAAAAGGGTGACAAATGTCTTTGTCAAAATAAATAGTACTGAAAAATATCTGACAGCACAAAGGTCATTAAAACATGTGTGATACAACAGAAATATGATATGATGTGAAAATCTCACACAAGGCAATAAACAAACATTACAGACTCAGACTATAGAGCACTAGGTTCCATGGGTTGTGTGAGATCATCATGAGTTATTTTTCTTTGTGACAGACTGTGTTCTTGATCGCTGATATGATAAAATGCTGAGAGATGAGAGTGTTTCATGTTTGAAACACTCCTCAGTGGTTGTGTTCTTTCAATGACGGTCTGTACCTAAACTATAGGCCTATACAATTTGGGTGTACATCAACGGGAGAGATTACAGTTCAAAATGTAACAATTTGATATTAATAATATGAAATTAAAATACCGTGTTCTTCCTTGTCACACCGTAAATGTACTGAGGCTGAATTTTGCACTACGACCTTTGACAAGAAGAGAAGAAATGCTAATTATATTTGATGTTTTATTTATGATGTTTTAATTATGTTTCATTATGTTTTATTATTCCTTCCTGGATATAATAATCACATCTTCTTCTCATTTCCATTGTTAGTTTCTCACCGGTTGCCTGTTGTTTCTTACAGTATTATTACAACCAGGAATTCTTAGGGGCTGAAAGTGACGGTCTAGTTTCTGTTTAAATAAAGTTTCATCAAGGCGGAAGGATACGATGTTTAAATCTGGGCTGACGCACTATAAAAGCCGTGGTTTTGTTCTTAAAACGTGCGTTTTGATTGGACTGAACAGAACTGCAATATTGTGTGCGCTGTACAGCGGCCGCTGATTGGCCAGAGCAGATCTGCAATGCGTCAAACCAACGCGCCGCGGAAACGACAGCGGAAGGGAATCAGTACTATTTGGTTTGTTCAACTAATGTGAGTTTAAATTGAATTTGTAAGAGGGAAAAAGATGTGGATGAAAACATATACATGGTATACTTTAAAAATGGTCTTTCAATTACTAGTAATTAAAATCACTTTTAATGTTTGATTAAATATAGAACATATTTAAAAGTTTTGAACCTATATTTTCAACCCCCTTTCATATTGAAGGGCTCTTTGTAATCACATTGAACAGATAGTATGTATTCTAATTCAGTACAAGCATTTGCCAGAGAAAAGCTTACCATCTGTTGTGCTGAAGTTTCAACAAAGTAAAATCTTTAAAATCTTTTTTTTAAAACCTTCTCTCCAACAGCTTATATTCAGTTAGTAACTTAATGCTTTGAAAAGGGTTGAAGTTACTCAACAGCAGTTGGAATTGATATGTCCTAGAGCTGTACTTTTTATATGACCAAATGGGCAATTATAACCTGAATCTGAATGCAATGAGTTGATAAATTTGTGTTTTTGTGCTTCTCAGAAGAGTTGATGTGGTCTGTGCATCTTCTTCTGTAAGTGGTGTTTGAATATTTTTTCCAAATGACAATGGATATGATGTTAAATCGCAAAAAATAAACCTTTTATTGACATTGTCAGCATAATATAAAACAAGACATTAGAAGATGTTTTGACAAATTCAGTACTGTCTTCCATGAAAACACCACTACCATACAGCAGCATCATATATCCGTGTACTTTGATCTGCTCTGTTTAAACAATGTGCATTTCATTAATGTATAAGTTAGTGATTAAGCTAAACAAATCTGTATCCACACAGAGATCAGCTCCATGTTTGAATGGGTTGTTTATTTTAGGCTAACAGACAATACAAACAAACCTATCCTCCTTGATACCACCCTTTAATGAGCTGTGTGTAATCATCAGATTGTCTGTTCTTGCCATCTGGTATGCCGATATATGTGTGGGTGATTTGCAAAAGCATACAGAGTGTGTGTGACTACTCCTCCAGTAGTATATCCAGTTCTTCTAAAGGCAGTCTCAGCCGTATTTCTTTCTCAGTCATCAGATCAACAAACTCCTGCAGCTGATCAGGAAACAACTGTACAGCATCCATGTACAAGCCCTGTTCTCAGACACAGACACACACACACACACAAATCCACATTAATAAATGGCTTTACACACACACACACAAAAAAAGAAAGGGTATTTATTATCTATGTAATTACAAAAATGAATACGCTAGTTGGTGTAGGAAACATGTTGTCATACCTTTACCCAGGGAATATTCTGTAGGGATTTATAGAAGAGCCATTTGGCTTTATCAACCTTCCCTTCTGACACCTAAATGTACACAGAAATTACATACACATTTTAGTTATAAGACACAACCTTTTGTCAATATTTGTAAGGATAAATAGTTGTTCCTATTTGACCTCTGGTAGTCCTCTCTACGTCAATATTTGGGGGGAAAAAGGGGTGGGGTCTAATGAGACCAGAGATGAAGAAACCCAATACCACCCAGTGGCGACAGTGGTAGAAATTGACTGAGATGGTGAGTTCTGGGACGGTAGTAGCATCACTTGTCTGATGCAATGACAACAAACCTAGACAACGTCCAGTGTTATTCTTTATTTCTACACTCATACATGCCGCCATCATAGATGCACTGGTAAGGTGTGTAGATGGAGCAAGTTAGAACAGGATTTCAACCCTCCCCCTCTAAAACCTCTATGACAGTCGCTGACTGGTCTAGAAAAGGAAATTGGTGTCCAATTTGTGTTAAAGTGTGTGTTATTGCTATCTCACCAGGAAGTAAATGTACATCCTCCAAAGTAAAGGACAGTGAGCACCCATCACAGTTGCTGTAGCACTTTCAAACAATCCTTGGATGCGGTTGCCAAGGCCGTTCTGTGGCAAGACAGTCAAGGTGGAATCATCGGAGCAGGACCTACAGGGGCCATAGAAGTACACTAACTGATTTAAATCTATACATCAATTGCTACATGCGATACAAAAGGTTTTGAGAGGGTGGAAGTAGAAACAACAATCAAGTAATGACAATGATGACTTCCAAAATTTTGGTCAAGTAATGGATGAAGAAGTCGGTTGATCTGTGACATTGCCGTTGACCCACTCAGTCATAATGAGGTTCCTCAGGGTGGGTGTCGACGGAGACCTTAGGACTGAAACCTGGCAGAGTGGTGTGTTGTCTCTGTTCATACAGTTCATACGGTTGTTCCAGAAAAAGGCATATCTTACTTCTTACTAAATCCACCATCTTTTCTGGCCAATAGTAGAACATTTTTGTTGAAATATTTTTAAAAAATCAAATTACAATTAAAAGAATACAAGCAGACAACTGTATAATAACAATAAATTGTTTTGATTGAATTTAATTTTCTGCCATAACTTCTGAGATTGATCATAGGATCTTGCTCCATCTATGATCATACACTTTTTTTGGTGCCTCACCATCATCCTTCTCCCACTCTTACCTCTGAGCTGCATCCACCAACTGCTTCCTTTGTTGTTCAGCAACAACGGCAAAGAAACGTGGCACAATGCTGCTGGTGTTCCTGATGACAGAATGGAAAAAGCGGCGTGCCCGGCCAGCACTATGGTAGCGATTTTCGACCTGAAACAGATGTTGAATGAGAATCTTTGTGCCAAGTAAAAATGAAATCATGAAACTCGGGATTGTGGTAGTAATTGATGTAATGAATATAAAGTGATTAATTAAAAAATAGGCTACCTGAATATATATGCTCCAAAGAGGGGCGCTGCCAGGCCAGGTTGAAAGGGCAGAGGTCAGCATCTGTCTCAGTGTAGCCAGTGGAAGCACGCTGATGCTGCTGTGGTACTTGAGCAGGGCCGCCTGCTGTACTGCCAGTGTTTCACACTCCCAGGCTAACCTGCTAACACAGTGATTGGTAGTCGGGCTGGAATCAACACCGACATCAGCAGCCAGCAGGCGGTGCACCTCTGCCATCCTTTCCCTAGCCTGGCTGTAGACCGTACTGGCTGCTTCAATGCCCATAGTGAGGTACTGGAATAGGGCAAAGCAGCCCACTAGGCCTCTCAACCCCAGCTTCTCTTCAGCCACATCCTTCAAAACTGGTGGTAAAAGGACAAGATCAAATGAGTAAAACACTAGTCTTTCAGGCATCCCATTAAAAACATGGATACACTTCAAAGCAAGTGTTAAATGTAGAGTCATACACTGGATTTGGTAAATTTAGTATTAGAATTAATAGAAAACACAACACCTCATAATATTTGTTAAAGCGAACCTTTTTTGCTGGGCTGAGGGTCTTGGGGCTCTAGTGCCGCCTCCAGAGAAGACAGACTGGCAGTCACAGCTTGCTCATATGATCTCCTGGCTTTCAGGATTGAAAGTGGAGAGAGTGATGATGATGACGATGATGAAGATGTGGTCCCTTCTGCTAGTCTGGTCAGTATAGACAAAGCTGAGGATGCGTCGGTATCAGCTCGCCCTTCTCCTCGCGCACTCGACTCCGCCTCCACTTCCAGCTGAGCCCACAGCAGACACAGCTCACACTTTGTGGGGCTACTGAGCCCTTTGGTCCCCCCCATTGCTGCGGCTGTGGAGAAGACTTTCCGAGCCTCGTTCAGGTTACCTAGCATCCACTCCAGGTGGGCATACTCCCGCCACAGCGCCAATGACAAGCGGTTGTCATGTTCTTTGAGCAGTCGCTTGGCAACTTGTTTGCTGCTCTTGCCCTGAGAGCTGAGGCGCTTTTTGTTGCCATGCAGATATCGCAGGACCTGTCACACACACACAGACACAAATCCAAACATGTCACTGTGGTAAATCTTCACCAGGTTTGATGAGACCTGACAGAAACCTACCTTGAGTTTCTCATACTGCATCCAGCTGAGTGACAGGACAGCTCGCTGGTGGGCCGGAAGCACAAGCTGGATCATGTTGAATATGTTGGTGATAAACCTCTCACCCTGCTTTCCGAGCCCCATCATCTTCCTGGCTCCTTGGAGAGTGGTCATGTGACCCACACTGTTGATCCCGAGGCAAGAAATGTTGTGAGAGGTGAGAGGATGATGAGGGTCAGCATCTGAGAGGAGATACGAGTCAAGATTATGTTTAAAAAAAACACACACACAACAACAATGACCAATACTGAAGTGCACTGACTGAAAATGTCACTCTTACCCAGAGTGATCAGTGATAGGTCCTCCAGCAGCACACCAGGCTGACAGTTGTGTACATATTGCATTGACTCTACTGGCAGCCCCAAGAATGACAAGAAATGGAGGACAAGACTGAGCTGGAGTTCAGGAGATGACAGGCAAATTAGAGATGGGCCAATGTCATCGAACAACACCTTGAAATGAGCAAAGAGACAGAGGTCACGTCAGTTCAGTGGGTAAGTACCAGAAGAAACACAACCATTACCTCCCTGTCCCTAGTACTACAGAGTCTACCTGTCTGTCTGGGTCCTCACAGTCCTCCTCTGATTGGCCCTTGGTTTTGTCTGGGCGCCATGGCAACCAGTGAGCTGCTTCACGAGACGACTCCACATCCAACCAGGCTGCCCATCTGGTCTGGGCCTTCACCTCCTCATCCTCGTCGTCCTCCTCCACTTCCTCCTCTGTTGACATACACATGTGCTCAGTCTCTTTGTTTTCAGAGGTTAGTTACTGTATAACTGGACATATGTACAGCAGCTGTCATACGTGATTCATGACTTTGTCATTAATGACTTGTCCATCTGCATCTGTTCAATTGCAGAGGTTTTCAATGGGGTTCAGGTCTGCAGACTGAGCTGGTCGTCCATCATCCACACCTTGACTGACCTAGCTGTGTGACTTGGAGCAATGTCCTGCAGTAAAAACCAACATGAGTCTGAATTCTACCTGGACCAGGTTGTAGCCATCCTCCTCGCTCCTGTTGGAGCATCCAGGCTTTCCAACCTCTGGCACCTAATTCCCCAACTCTTGCCTCCCCACTATCCCAGAACGGCTCAAAGAACTCAACCTGCACACATTGAAACATAAAATAATACATTATACCTGTAGTACGTCATCAACAGACAATGTCTTGGAAACGTGTGTGTGTGTGTGTGTGTGGTTATACATACTTATAATACAGTACAAACTGTCATTGACAAAATACACCAGTTTTAAAGCTGGCTGTACCTGCTGCTTGGTGGACAGCGCTTGGACGCTGTCAGGTTTGTAGAATGTAAAGTCGATCATGGCCTGATACAAAGAAATCGCCTTCTCTGAGTGACCAGACTGGCGCAGGAAATGACACTGCTGGGTAAAGATATCTTAAAAATAAGAAAGGACAAACAGACACCACAGTAGATTTCAATGAGCAGGAGGAGGACATTATGGTGGGGTCAAATCCCTCCACCAGCATAAGGTGTCAAATGTAAATGTACAGTATAGAATTGTGACTGTAAGATCCTGAACAGACTGGATCGGAGGGACTAAATACTCCAAACTACTGTAAGTGTTTCAAGACCAAAACAGCAACTCTCTCACCTAGCATATCTGCCTCAGTCCCTGGCAGGGCTGGATGAGAGACCATGCTGCCGTCCCGGACAGCACTGAGGGTGCTTAGACACTTCCCATATGCAGAGTTGACCTTTGACACAGTAAAGTTGCTGAAGTAGGTCTGAGTGAACAGCAGATACTCCCTCCACATAGGGGCGCTATTTGGGTGTAGGAACACCTGAGATAAAACAGAGGAGACAGATATGCATCATCCATCATCCCTGCTTAGTGAATACTTGTTGTGTGAACACACAGAGACAGCACACTGACCAGTTTCTTCCATTCTTTAGCCAGAGCCGATGGCTCCCAGAGCTCTTTGCAGATCCTGAGCCTCTCCAGTTGCAGAGCTCTGCAGCTGGGATTTGAGGCAACAGCACGCTCTGCAATACTCAACTTCTTTTCCAGAACTGCTCGGTAGGAGGACTTGCGATGCTCCGCCAAATCTCTGCCCTGTTGCTCGTCATCACCTCCAAACACCGTGGCACTCAGCTCGTCCTAAAAGGAAGAATGGAGATTATAGCGACAGGAGAGAAGAGCAAATCGGTCCAAGCAGTTGTTAGTTAGCTGACTCATACACTTGGATTGGTTTCTGCTTTAGTCAGTATATGTGTCAAACATGTTGAACATGATGTCCAATCTTCTATTTTCATTCAATGTGCCTCCGTGGAAGTGAAAAGTGTGCTCCCCTGGGCAGGTAAGACTGCCGCTGTGAAAATCTCTGTTCAGAACACGTAGAGACAAGAAGGGACTGCTTACCTGGTACTGTATAAATTTCAACCATAGCTGTGCGTTTGCTGGCTGCTCTCTAAGTTGCCGATTAAACTCTTCAGTCCTGCCGGTCCAAACAATCGTCTCGGGGTCCTTCTTGGGGTGCTCCGTCTGATCCTGCTGTCCTTTCCCCTGCAGCCAGAGTGCCGTAGAGGAGTCGTACACACCAAGGGGATTTACTGATGATGCCTGCACTGTGACACCTGGATTGACACAAATGGGTAAAACTGAAAATTCATTTAAACATCCTTCTTTACCAGTACAAGTAAAAAAGATGTCAGACATTTATTAAACTGGTAAGATGTTGTATTGATAATATTATTTCCTTTATCAAAATGAGAAATTCAGGTCAGAAATACTACCTGACAGGCCAGGTGATGAGTTGACATTTAATAACTAACTAATAACTAGAAGTGTACTGGGGGACACAACCCTTTAATAACCCACTCTTTTATGATTTTAGTCTCTTTATGACACACACCAAATTCTGTTCTATGGCATATGCAATGAAGTCACTTGAATCTAATCGGCATTTCTGTCAATTTTGTTGTACTAGAAACTCGATATACTACTAACACTACTAGTAGTAATAGTAATAATAACACATACAACATATTTTGTACCAAAACATCTGATACTACTACAACGTGAGCTGACATGTTCCTTTCCTTCAAAGATACAAGAGAGAACAGAAAAGTGGATCGTCAAAGAAACTGCAGTAACTTATTACTTGTGGTCTGAGAACAGCCTAAATCTCTTACCTGTGTCTGCTTTGCACTCTCCCTTAATATCGCCCAAGGGGAGAAAGGAGGTGAAGGTGGGGGGATCACTTTTCTCAGGACATGTTGGGATTGTAGGAACAGGGTACTCAGACCTCAGCAACCGGCAGTTGACTGTAGAAAAGTATCGTTCAGCAACTGCCTTCTTGTCCTCGCCTTTCTTTTTCTTATTTGACTCCTCCCAACTTAATTTCTGTCTTCGAGGGTCCAGACCCAATGATGAGCTACCTTTCCTCCTATACCTGGAACATACAGCAATGCAAAATTAATACCAATGAAGGACTGAAAGACGAGTTTGAAAGGACGTGGAGAAGGAAGACAACAGTGATCTGAACAGATCACCTCCCCGGTTAGGAACAGAACTGTGGACTTTGTGGACCGTTCAACCCCAATGTTAACATGCTCCCAAAAATCCAAAGTAGCATGCGTCAATCAGTCACATCAAAACTATTTACATGTATAAAACTCTGCAAATGCACACTTGTACACAATATATCCTTGAATATTTTCCCTGTTTTAGCCTTACACTGGCGAGCCATCGTTGCAGTTTACAGCAATCAGTCTACTGTTTGTAAAATATCTTTTAGGCCCTGTTTTGGTGGATTGGTGGTTATATGAGACTGGACTGGATTGGTGATATGCTACAAGACAATGAAACATAAGAAATGTGTGCGTTTCCTCTCTGATGATGAAACAACAGATATGACAAATCCAGGTTTGTTTACTGACAAACTTGGTAAATCAACTGTGAGTAGCATCATCACTTTGACGGCCATATGACAGAAAACACTGTCAAACAGTAGCAATATAGTTTTCGTTGGAGAGGTCAGTGTGATTAAGGAAAAAAAACTGAAATGGGCCTTGACAAGACAAACGTTCTATATCTCTAAACTCACTTTTAGTCTTTTCCAGTAAATTCCAGTACTGCACAAAATGTTTGAACACATTACCTTACGATGTCTCCTCTATACAGAGACTTGTATGTCCAGTTGGCTGGGTCTGGTTTACAGTCCACGCAGAATTTATGCACTGTGGGTGACTGAAGGTCATCCAACCAGCAGAAACGACTTCCCAATGAAACAGCCCGGGTCCTGGACACACAACCGCAGACCAAAGAACAGATACATGGAACACAAATTGAAATTCACACTGTTAAAGTACTTAACAAATGTAAGCTGTAAAAGTGTTTCAGTACCTGTCTGCTTCTTGTTGCCTTTTAAGATCTGTTGGGAAGATGGTGTCTGAGTCTGACCCGCTTGTATCTGAACTCCTTCTACTCTTTTTTTTCTTGTTTTTCTTCTGCTTTTCTTTCTTCTTTTTCTTCTTTCGGGGTGGCACATGACTGTCTTCCTGCTCCCCATCTTCACTGATGATTATATTAATTGGTCAGTGACATAACCAACATAACAATGACATGTAAAATGTGAACCCGCAAAGCATAACAGTATATTTTGGAAAAAAAATAAAAACAAACAATGTTTTAACAATAAAAACTGTCAGTGGCTTTAATTTAAATAATTTAAAGTAAAAAAATACAGCTGCATAGTTTGAGTTCAGTATTGAGAAATGTAAAGAACTGAGTCTGTAAATAGACAAAAAAGATTTGAATTTGTACCTTGGTTCTCTGCTGTTGAAACTCTCACTGTTCTTCTTTAGAAAGTGATTGTGAAGAGAAAGGGCGTCACTGGTCTGAAAGCTCTTGTTGTTCAGCCAGTCTATGTCTAAAACAAGAGAGAAAACAAAAACAAATTAACTTTGTAATAACAATAATCACATAGTGAGTGTGCTAACATGCAGTGTAGATATATTTACGTTAGATGTTCAAGACATGTCCGAAAATGATGACAACAAGCAAGACAACACAGTACTTACAAACAAACAGGTTCACGCTGGAGGAGTGTACCCACGGAAACACAAGACAACCATTCACACTCACACCTACGGGAATTTTAGAGTAGCCGATTAACCGCTAGAGCTGGAATACCCGAAGAAAACCCACGCAGACACGGGGAAAGCATGCAAACAGACAGACCCCAGGCCAGGAATCCAACCAGGGACCTTCTCGCTAGAAGTGAAGAGGCACAGTGCAAACCACTACTCCACCGTGTCGGCCTCTTAAACACGTTTGACTTTCACCACTTTCAATTTCACGACACGTGAGTATGTGGAGAAAAGCAATCGACAACAACGGCTGTCATATCGTAAGAGAATCACCTTTGAGAGAGTCGGCGACTTTATCATTCGACGCATCCGCAAACGCTGGGAACAACGCCATTTTGAAATGTCGCACATAAACAGTCGCGGCGCTATGACGTCATGTCTTCTCGCGGGTCGTTAGGGACACTACCACGAGCAGATAGAATCTCGACTTGAGTAAACAAAATGTCACTAATGGAAGATTTACGTGTAATGTGTTATTCGACATAGTTACATTGTAGTTGTATGTAATATACATTCATTGGTAGTATGTGAATGCAGATATATGCACAAATCTGGCAACACTATAGTTTTGATATGTTGTGTAATTAGTGTGTGTGTGTCTTAATTTTGTAGGACAGCTGATCCTTTATTATTTATGATTATACATGGTAGGAGGAAGTTCTATGTAAGTTCACGCAGTATGAACATATCCAAGGATAACAGGTTAACAGCCCTTCAGTGGTTTGCTTTGATTATTTTTAATTGGTCAAAGTTTTCATAAATTGTTTCTAGGTTCGTCAACACGAAGCAAAACTGACAAATGCCTCAAATAATCTGGTTAACACTGAACTAAAATCTTAAAAAGATCCAAACAAAATTCCCTGAATTCAGAATAAAATCTCCTGACTGTCCATTTCTGGACTTATACCTTGAAAATGCCTTGATAATCCAGGAAGCTGAAAGTGAGGGGCTGGATGACTTTTAATAACATGAATGCAACATTTTGTGCACAACAATATACAAACATCTGACTGTCTTTATGCCTTTCCTTCCACACAATCTTACAAAAAGGAATACTGAATTCTGACATGGAAAGGAAATGACAAGGTTTATAACTGTCAACCAAACTTTAGGAATGGCTGTCCATTCATCAATGTTTCATATGTTGAGCCACACTCAGGCATTAGATGCACTTCATGGGATCAGGACCATGATCTCTGTATCACATGATTCAATGCAAGATTTAATCTCAGGCTATTACCAACAATAATGGTGAGTAGAAGCTTACTGGTCACCACTACTGACAGTTGTATTGCAACTTGTTTTACAAAGTATGTATGGCCAGGGAACAGCATATCACATTATCGACCATACAGACCATTTGGAATAATGTATGCAGCCTTTAAGGGGGCCTTTTTGAGTAAAGTCACTCAATGTCCATGTGGCACTGGAAGGGAGGAACAGAAAACGTAATGAATAACATAATGGTATACATATTCCACAAAACATACAGCGCTTAAGAGCAGGGACTATGGAGAAGTTAAGAATATCAAAGAGAAACAACATACATAAACTAGTTAATAATAAGACAAAAAAAGAGTAGAGGCACTGTGAATCGTGTATATACTGCAGTAATTGTTCATGCAAAACAAAAAAGTGCCATGCAGGAAACATTTTGTTTGAAAAAAACAGAACTAGTCAGAACACATGATTTGTTTTGGACTCTTGGTCTTGTTGACAAAAATATTGCCAATATTTCTCTTCTCATTAAAATCATTTACGAAGTCTGTGTTACGTTCTTTGCACATTTGCAGAGATATCACACTGATCAATGTTAAAACCTGCTTAAAATGATATTCTTTCAGACGATTTTGGAGGACAGTCAAAGGTTGAAGAAGCAGGGAAGGGATCACAAGGTTGCTGCATTGATACCCTGGACTGGAAGCACACTGTGTATTGCATGTTTGCAGACTCACAGTCTACAGTTACATGAAATGCAGAAAAGAAGTATTGTATATCTTCTGTTGGCCGCTTCAAAACAACAATATCAGTTTTGACCCTTCCAAGCACGTATTGACCAATATGTGTCATATGCTGACACACCTGACTGGTATAATAGGTGATCACCTACGTCAGCCTTCTCACGCTGCTCACAAAGCAGGCGGGTGGGGGTCATTACTTAAAACCTCAACCGACCACAGGTGATACATAAGGTGGTTTGACACCACACATTCTTTAACATTCACTCTTTTCCATACCTGACAGTCTCAGATGTTTGTAAAACTTGTCTATTTATATGAAAAGGGGCGTCGACTTCTTCACGTACATATTTTTTCTGTGGCTGTTTCTTGATGAGAAAGTGACTTTTCACAGCCTGGTGGTCTGTGAGCGTACATCAATGCTCCACTTTCCAGTCACTTTGACACGACTGATGACAGTTAGTACAGCGACAATTCAGGTTGAACTGTGAAGAGATGTTGTAGACAAGTCCTCCTGTATTTCACGGTAAACTGTCACCATCAGTGGGGACCGACGATTGATGCTGGGCAGCTTTCAGATCTCGGTGAATCTCTTTGACAGCAATAATGCGAGTGAGCATGCTCTGTAGAGTAGTGCGCTCCAGTGGTTGAGAAGTGTACCAATAGGAGCTGTTGAGGACAGAAATTGAGACAATAAAATCAGGAATCTGAATGAAGAGTAAAGGCTACTGTTGTATTGTCATACAAGTATCCACCCCGACAAGTAAACTGTGTGGGTCTGTCCTAAAGATTTAAGAGTTTTATGTAGTTAACACTTGAAACCTATGGTCATTTGCTGGAGTGGCTGATTCCAAGACGTCAGACAACTGGATCTGCTAAATTACATTGATGTAAACAAAAAAACAAACATATTTATACAAGTATCTTGTTTTAGAGGTGTAATTCTGACCTGTGTGTGTGAACATTCTTTTCTGGTTGGAGGTAAAACATGTCAGTTCTCCTCTTCACCGTCTCTGGGCTGTTAAAAACAAGAGTTGTGGTAAACATTTTGTTAATTCTTGTTTCAGGTTAATTTGACTGAAGCAGTACCTTGTGTGTGTGTGTGTGTGTGTGTGTGATACAAACCATCTTGAAAGGTAGAACTCATAGAGTCTGACAGGGCAGTGTAGAGGGTTGGCAAGGTTTTCTAACATCTCCAGGTCTCCATCTTTCTGTTCCTGCCTTTTTCTGAATCGCTCTGAAAACAAAATTACACACCGATTAAACACCAATGTCCTTTTAGGCTGGTTCATTTAAAGTCACAGTTTTATTGCTCAGCAGAACAGACAGAAGAGGAAAAAAAGAGATTCATCATCACTTACAGTATATCCTTCAAAATATTTTATATATATGCACACATACAAACACGCACACATATCTATATTTAGCATTTTATTATATTTATATTTTATAAATACTGAAGATATTCAGTACCCACCACTTGCACCTTTGTTTTGTATGCACCTTTTTGTTTGGTTAACTTTAGATTTGTTAGATTACAATTAGTTAGATTTTGTTTGATACTACTGACTCAGGAGCGTGCACAAAAATTCAAATGTGCCTGTTTTGAACTTGTATAAATGGCACTCAACTTATATTCTAGACTGCATTCTGTTCTAAAAACATGCACTGATGTGAAGCATCTACCTGTCTCCCCTCGGCTGGACGTGGCAGCACAACCTCTCTGGTATCTGAGGCAGTGGACTTTCCCTGCTCGGCTGCAGGGTTTTGAATGAAGAGTTAAGTTAGAAAAGGAGAGGCACTGGTGCTGTGCCATGGTGGTGAAGTGGAAGTTCCTGGTGCAGAAGAAGAGCAAGGTGTTGAGCAACACTATGGGTGAATATGCGCCCAACTGCTTACATTCCCACAGGAATGACTCTTCAACACGGGAGGAAACAACAGCACCTGGATTAGGAAAGAGGAAGTAGGGTGAACAATTGACTAACACTGTGATAGCATCAACCTACGAGTTCAAACAGTAACAACTACAAGTAGACATATAGTAATACAAGTGTTAATTTGTATATTGTTCATTAATACTTATATGTACTTATTTTAACAACCCCAGTTGTGTCCTGGTTTTCTCTTAATTCTCTTAACTCTTAATTCCCTTAACTGCAAACTGCTCCACTAAAACAGCTGCCTGTTTCTGATGAGAAAGGTAAAATAACCTGGGGTTGCTGGATGTAAAACTGAACCACTTAATATCACAAAAATCAGACAATTCCTTTCAGTTAATTCTAAGTCCTGCGTAAAGAAGGGCTATCTGCCCTGCATGCTATATCCTTCATTACTCATTACCCACTTCACTTCATGTCCCACTTAAACTATACTGTGAACAACCAAACAACAACCAAAACAAATCTTTCCTTTTTCTTGCTTTTACAGTTTGAATGCCTTTTTGTCCATCTACACATGCTTCCTGCCACTGCAACAGGTGAAACTGTTGTGAACGTGACTGGCGTGTTTGTATCAGTAGAATATGAAAATATCTTTTAATGGTTCAGCTGATAACTGTTTGGATTTGTTTAATATTCAGATGCCTTGACTGTTTTCTCTTTACCGAGGTCTTTATTTTCCAGGTTTGTTCAATGTTCTTAGCAAAGATGTGTGGATATATGTGAATGTTTCAGGTCATACCATTAGGCAGCAGCTTAGGTTTCCAGAGTTGCAGCATTCCAGTGATCTCAGTGGCAAAACGACTGTACAATTCATCAGTGAAGATGTTCTCAATGCGCCCCTTCATAAACAGATACTGTCAACACAGAGGGAGACAGGAAAGAATGAGTGAACATGGTATGAATGAGACCACAACACATCAAAAACAATCTATTTGAGAACCTGCTGTATTCCCAGGCAAAGGTAGAAGATGCTATCTGGGCTGTAGGCCTCTCCATTTGGTCGTCGCACTTCTTTGATAAAGTGAGACAGTGCAAAGCTCAGCTCAGCAGAGTCACACAGAAGGATGTCTTCTTTCATTTCAACTGGATCACAAGGGGAGAGACCACAAGTCATAACAAGTATATACGACAATGGATTCAGCTGATTTAGTCAGCCACATTCTCATGGAGATGACGTATGAACAAAAAACTCCCGCTCACATTCTTCTGGGTGTTTGTTGCCTTGTCGGACCCAGCTCCTCCAGGCTTTAACCCCATACACATGGTTCAGTTTGGAGCTGGCAGAAGAAGACACCACCGTACTGCAGTGTAACATACCGGTTCGCCGTCGTCCCTGGATTGACAGAACAGAAATCAGGTCCGTACAACGCTTAACAGTAATAAATGATGAATTACACATCAATCCATACACGCATTGGTGAAATGGACTCAAAGACTTGGGAACAAACTCCTGCCTTCATGATGACATCTTTTTCTCTCTCCACTTGTGCCAAGAGGAACCACAGAAATCTTTGCACACACGTGCACACATGCCACCATTCCCGTCAGCCTCCACTTACCTGAACGAGCACAAGGACAGTGTGACAAAGGCTCTGGACTATCTGAGAAGCAAACTGCTAACCCTCAGATTAGGAATGGCCACTCTACTTCCTGTGACAGCCCCTAATAAGATCCTCTTTGTTGGCCATAACAACTTTTAAGGCCGAGGGCTGTTATTTTAACTTGTCTTAACTTAATTTGTCTCCATCAGTCATTATTACACAGAGAATTAGAAAATAGCATTTCTGCCTCAAAAACACAAAAGTGACAAGAAAAAGAAGGACAAGTTAACACTAACATCCGTCTATCCAAACACTGTTGATTTGTCAGGGGTGTCAATCATACCCGTTTACGGACAGGAAAACCCTCTCTTGGTCTCTTAACTCCTCGCCGGGTAGCAGATGCCTTCTGATCAGAGGATTCTGAAAATATAAACAAACAGACATTTGTTTCCACAGATTCACAGCATCGTGTCACACGTGGGTGAAGTCTATGACTTTATGCTTTAGACTGTGTCCACTTGGACCTGAACCACACCAGACTGGACTCACACTGACCAGCTGATTAAGGTGCAGAGTCCTGTCCTAACGAGTGGGGAGTAGTAGCACTAGTCCCCACTAGTCAGTTTAGAACTGAGGAAGCTTCTCAGATGAGTGGTCATCCAGAACATTCTCTCCATTTAACATTAAATCTGCAAAATCAATGGGGCCCTTTATAATTACACCCAAAGATGTTCACACTGTTGGTCTAACAGATTCATGAGGGCTGATGAAAGTCAGAAGTATCTCACCAGAAGGGAAGTCAGTCTCCAAGTCCATCATTGGAGACAAGGGAGGTGGGTCACTTGTCATGGGGCTCTCCTCCTTCAGAGTGTCATGCTGGGGAGCAGCTGACTCAGAGGTGCCCTCTGAGTCGCCCTTTGAACTTCCCAGATGAGCTTGTGCTGCCTCCGCATTCTGTTTGTCTTTGTGAATTACAGCAGTGACCACCTCTGTGTGAGTGTCTCCACTACCCTCTGTAAAGGACACAAACAGGAGAAGAAGTGTCTTTAGTCTCTTCTCTAAGCATCATGGAAGAGAAGGCCAGTGCAGATCACTATAACAGACTGGAAAACTCTACGTCATCAGCGGCAGAATCTGTTTTTATTACAGAGTATGATTGTACATACCAAGAATTTGTCAACATTTAACAAAGAATAAAAATAAAATATGAAGGATAAACAATTCTGAGGTATAAACATTGCACACAATAATAAAAAAGCTAACATTTTGGCTCATGTGGTCAAAATGTTTCGTTTTTTTTTTAGAATGGTATAAAAATGAGAACCTCACCCGGACTGGAGACATGACTAGCGCTCTGATTTTCATCTTTAACAATCAAAGGATCTGACTGGACAGCTGCATCACTGAAGTCCCTTTTCTGTGGTGGTACAACAATGGGCACTGGAACCTGGAAAAAAATGGTAAATGGTTGCATTACCTGTACACACATACTTAAAACAGACAACACACTGTTTTTTTTCTGTTAGCAAATCTCAGCAATCACTAGTCTAATAGTAAGGCTGTGACGTAATGCGATGGGACATACAGGCATGGGCATGGCCATCGGGACAGGAGTGTGTTGAGAATACATGTTCATAGGCACAGGGACAAAGACTGGCACTGGCACTGGCACCGGCACCATCAACAGCTTCACGCTCTCCTCCTTGGCGGGGGCATTTGCTAAAGGTGGAGATGGAGCTAGAGGGAAAGATGAGAAAAGGCACAGAAAGAGACACGTTGATTAGTGGCAATTTGAGAACGAAAAATAAACACAATAAATCTTCAAATTCACAGAAACCTACGCATAAATGTTGCAAAGTAACTTATTAAAACAAGTTGTCACAATGTAACAGTTATTGATTTTGAATATAAATTGGTGTGCTTCAGTTTTGATTTTGTATTAAATATGTATTATTTATTAATCCCTCAGGAAAAATAGACATTCTACATCTTCCTTCATATTACTGTGAAAGATACTGTCAAATATCTAACTGGATGAAAATGTTCTCAGCTAATTTGATCAGAACACAAACCACAACCAGGGACCATGTCAAGGAGTTAACGGAATAACAAAGTAACGGGTTTCATGTGGGATTTTCTGTATCATGCAGGTGGTTCACTTTTCCGTGAATATCATTTGGGAACCTGCACCATCCTGGACAGCAGCTGAACTTACAGAACGTAAGACATGTTACATACAGTTGCAAATGTATTTTACTGGATCGTTCTGGAGAATCTGTGTTCCTTTTCGCCAGTATATGGTTTAATGGTCTTCGTGTGAGAAAAAATGTTTGTTCTTCTTGGTGAAATATGGCGACGTAACTTCTGCAATCTGTTGCCCTCTGGGATAATATTTGCAAGTAATTTTACTTAAAAAACTTGGGTTGAAAGTCACCATCATTCAGTTTATCTGCAAAAGTCTGTTGTTTCCTTTAATTCACAGTAAACCTCAACACTATGTTTATGCATCGGTGCAACAGCACCAACAGGATATGGAAGGTGAGCTTGAACACATTTCACCACAGGGTTTTGCTCCAAAATTAAATTTATTGACATCTTTACATTTATCAAAATGCAAAATCTTTCAAACTAAGCACAGAACAATGCAACATGTCTTCATAACTTACAAAACGCAGATGATAGATGAATATAAAAAGAAGTAGTAACATACGTGGAAAGTAAAGTCCAGGCTGGAATTGAGAATGTGTACAAATCAAATTTCTGTAAAGCATCAGCAGACGGTGTCGGCTGACTGAAGTCCGTCTACCCACAGACAAAGGTTTGACCATATTCGTAAATGACAAAGTCAGCTGAAATAGAATATCCAAATGTAGCAAAGACTCAGGTGTAAGTTGACTAAAGAGTCAAGTAAAGGATGTTTTTTTTTAAATGATTGCAGCGTCATTTGTTCGTTCATGGGTTCCTACGCTCAACGTGAGGTTGCTTTGTTAATTAAGTCTACCACATTAACTGAGTAAGCTGTGCTTTTCCACAGACGCATCACTGACTTTAGGACATCCAAAGAGAAAACAGTCAATTGTTCAACTGTGTGGTCAAGTACCTGCATACACATTTTGCTTTACAGAATCATCAATCCCTGCTTTTAGTTTGGAGACAAGATTCCCACTGTATGTGTCAATGTCATTTACCCTGTAAATCTTAATTCATTTCAAAATTCACTGTTTTGTGTAAGAAGTCGTCAATCGATCATTACTACCATCAAAGTACTTTTCATAATTCTTCGGGGAAATGAATTATGCAGGAAGAAAGAATGAATACTGCAAGATTCCCACAGAAAGGTAGGTCTTGTTATGCAGTAAACTAACAGTCTTCAGGGTGTAACTGGAAGCACCATCATGTCATGGACATGAATATAAAACATACCTGTCGTTCCCATTACAGACCGTTTGCTGATTCAGATTAAGACACTTGGGGAATGAAGTCTGAGTGGGACACACTCAGATGAGGTACAATCATGAAGTGTATCTCAAAAAAAAATCTCAGCTGTTAATCCTTTTTTTTTAAGATACATTACTGTGATGGAAAGCAAGTGAGAAGGCATTTCAACATCCCTATAAAACGAACATAAATACTTCTAAACTCTGTCACGGCTTTGCCAGATTACTACAAGACAATCATGTCATGAATGATAATAACTGTTTATTCAACAGGCTTTTCAGTCAAAATGGTTTCACCAAACAACGAGGGCAAACGTAAATCAACAGAAGAGTTAACTGTGAAGCTCTTTACTCTCTGTCCACGGTCAGGGTGGGAGTAAACCTCTTGTCAGCAGGTTGGTCAGGAAGCTGTGGAAAAAAACACTCGGGTGACACACTCGACCCTCTCAAGTCAGTTGAAAGATCATTGTAACCTCCAAAGTACAGCACTGTTATTATCATAAGTACAATGGCTTAGCTCACTTACAGGCATCACAGTTTACACAGACCAAATGGGTTCGATGAGGCTTAATAACTTAGTATAGAGACAGCGAGGTAACGGTGCATTTCTATATTCATAATAAAACTACTATCAATGGCCTGTGTTAGAAGGCTCACCTTGTGCTTCCAATTTGGGAACAGTTTTGTAGATCAGTCTGGTGTGGTAGAGCTCAAAACAGGGCACAGGACAGAGGCTGGGCTCTCCTGAACATGTTTTACAGTAATAGAATGTCATCACTCTGTTACACGTGAGCTCACTGTCAGAGTGTTTCTCCTCTTTTTTCCCAGCAGGTGACGTTACTTGTGTCGCATCCTCTGGATTTTCTGTGTCTGGCTCCTTGACCTCCTCGGTATTCTGCCTCTTCTTCTCCTTCTCATCTTCGGCCTCCTTCGTTCTCTTCCTCTTGTGATGTGAGCACACTTTACAGTCGGAGTCACTGTCCCTCCTGGCCAGGAAGTGGCGTCCAGTCAAGCGCGCTGGCACTCCATTACTCGGCTGAGTTTCTTCCTGGTGTTTTGGCGACGTAGCTGGAGATGTGGAGGCTTCGGCAGACGACTGGCCAGGGTGGGAAGTGCTATCTATCAAAGCTGGTGCAATTATTGACAACTAGTCGTGAGCAACACACACTGAATCAAGAATGAATGGTTAAGGAAGGGTTAATCATGGGGTTTGTTACACAGAAATGTCAGACGTTCAGTAAGGGAGCAGTCAACTAAATGAGTGCAACAAACAGGAGCTTTAGATTGGATACATACCTTGTAAATGATTAAATGAAACTACTATCACTGAAATATTTAATTCCATTCTTACTGATCTCTTCTAAATAACTAGAACTGCATCATCACAAACGTAGATACATTAATGGGTTAGTATGGTGTTACAGTAAAAGCTGAGTGTGGATGGTAAATCATTTGGTTGCAGTTACGCTGTAGTAGAAATATTACTCTTCATACCTATATTGTTATATAGGTATTGTTATTATACCTATACCTAAGCAGCCATTGAATGTTTGTTTCCTGCATGCCACAGTATACACTAGATTTGAGTGTACAGAGTACAGTTTAGAACCATTTTTCTTCTGAATTAAAACCTAAACAGTTAAACTGATTAAGTAGCTCATGATACTAACCTTCTTCAATTTCTGGGGCTAATATGGTTTGTAATCGACAATGTCCATGAACGAGGGGTATTGTTTTTAGGACGTCTCCTTATACATACGCTTACAGAAGCACATTTAACAGTAAGAAATACTTAAATCGTACAGCTAGTTCAGTGAATGTTCATACAGGCTCTTTATTGCCAGTGACTGTTAATGTGTGACTGTTAGTGTTAATCTGAACACCTTAAACGTGTTGTGCAGCTATTGAGCATCCCGTGTAAATGAGGTTTCTAACAGTGTTCAAGTTGGGGTTTTTTAAATGATTATTTACCTGTTGACTCAGTGGAGCATGTGGGGAGTAAGCACATGCTCTCTCGGTCCACGGTGAACGGGCGGCAGAGAACAGACTTGTTCTTCATTTGACGTCGACGGGATAGAGGCACACGCATGGCGTCAGTCTGGGTACTGGCCTGGACATTTAAACACAGAGTTAACAAAAATATTTTCATCTAAATCTGAAGTTACCTGAAGAGTTTTACACACACACACACACACACACACACACACACACACACACACACACACTTCATGATCTAACTAGCTTCAGGTGACTAGTGTCCCACACGGTGGAGGCAGAATGAGGAAAGATCCTGTCACACCTCGTTTCTACCTCTGCTGCCATCAAAGAGGTGGACCATTGGGACAAATATCAGCACAAAGGAAATAGATTCAAAAGGAGACATCAGGAGGCTGGCAGACAAAGATAAATCCTATTTCTTGCAACAGTTAATATTTTTTTTAGTGCAGACCTGCAAGTGACACACACACACACACACACACTTTACGTACATGATCAATGTTCTTGCCATCTATGCTGGAGGTTGGAAGTGATCCTGCAAAAGAATGAAGTTACACCTGTATCAAAACCTCAGACAATGCATCGCTTAATGTGAGCAGTAAATCATGACAATTCCAGCTAATGTTGTAGACTTACAGGCATAAAGTACATTTAATGAGTGAGAAAGGAAAACAAACTAAAGTGAATCCAGCTCTGCATGTGTTTTCGTATCTGAGAAGAACAGAGAACTGGCATCATAGCCCTTAATGGGAACACTGGCTCAAAAATGAAAAAAACAAAAAAAAACAAAAAAAAGACTAACCAGTCAGAGCAGTATCTGCTGACACAGTGGGTTGAGTGGCAGAGCCATTAGCCAGTGAGACAACATCAGCTATGACAGGATTCATCTTTGAGAAGTGGTGGGGCTGGGCCGGAGCTGGAAGAGAACAAGGCATTGTCATTTTGGATAAAACTGATGTGCTCATTCTGGCCCCAAAAGAATCGACGAGCTCCTACTATTCAGTTGTCTGCTAGTGACCAACACTATGCCTGTTGGCAAACAGCAAAGAACCCCAGTGGAAACAGCTTACCATGAGGTGTTTGGACCATCATTCCAGAGCCATTACTGCTAGGGTAGTGGCTCGTCGCAAAATTCAATTTGCAGAACTCTAGCAGACAGGGCAGCTCGCAGAAATTGCGGACTGAACCCAAACACTGCAGCTTCTCAGTCAAGCAGCCCTGTTTCCTGCAGCTGTCACATCTTCCCATCTACACAGCGGAGAAAAGAAAGAGGCAACTGCTTTCAGTTGAAGCCAGGAGACACAGATTCCTAGTGAATTGAATTCCCCTCATGTTGACTGTGCAGCAGAGGGGTCTGGCTCTTTACCCCGTAGAAGAGTACAGTGTACTGGGACATGCAGTGGGGTCGACAGAACTCCTCCATCTTGCCTCCATAGTGACTGTGCAACATCCGCTGGCTAAAGCTTGAGCAGTAGCTACAGGGACGCCAAGGATGGTCTTTGTTGTGTGATATGCGGTCGTTTTTGAAGAGTGATTTGCAGTCTGAAACAAACAATGTGGGTTATAGTTCAGTCAAAGGATGTCATGATGGCAGTTTCAATGATAATGTTTACCTTTCAGATTTAGTCTGACTTTGTGTTAGAACAAATTATTTATATTGATCACAAAAGATTAGGGTATATAGCCCATTACTAAATCTGTATATTAGCTGTTAGCTGACTTGAAAAAAGGGGAAGTCCTAGTGATACGTTTATGCTTAATCATGGTATATGCTAACAGTGACAAAGTCCAGAACAACTTCATTAAAATAGTGTCTGGGTCACACGGTGTTCCTATTACTTTCGTGGTTTGCAGTAAACAATTGCATGAAAAATAATCAATAAAAAGAATTTTGACATAAAACAAGGACACCGGGCCAGAGGAGATGGCTGTTAGATCGTAACTTGTGTCATTAACTCATACCCACGATGAATGGTGTTAGTGTTCAGGCCCTGACTGATTCCCACAGAGAGATTCAGCTTTAGATATGAAACTGTACTAACTCACTTTCACTGCAGAAGATGAGGTCCTGTTGGTTGTAGTTGATGGTGTCAAAGAGCACTTTCTCCTGACTACAGTACTCACACACTGCCAAGATATTTTTCTGGGATTTATACTGCTCACAACAGGTCTTACTGCAGAAAAGAGAAATACGACCCTGCCAGGAAAAACACATGGGTTGATTGTACAGTGTCGTCAGCATGAGGGACATGAAGATGAATGTGTGACAGTGTCAGCTGCGGCGTACCTGGTGACTAAACAGCAGCGGTTTGACGTTTAAATCTTTGTTGCATTGACAGCAGGATAGTTTGGGGGGTTCCCTGGTTTCACTTGCTCCAGGTTTCAGGGGTTGACCGGCAGGTGTTCGCGCTTGGGGGAAGGACATGGCTGGGTAGGGAGGCACCAATGGGGGCACTGAGGTATTACTGGGATGATAGCTGGGATAGGGGGCTGGTGATGAGTCCTGAGGGACAGGGGGGACTGAGCTGGTTCCAGATGGCCCTGGTCTTGGGACATCCCTGAGGTAGGGGTCTCTATGGGAGGAGGTTCCATTGGTCAGATCTAGTAGTGCCTCAGAAGCGTTCCCAGACTTCTGCAAAAAAAAAAAAAAAACAACAACCAAGTTAACATCGCTGGTAGTGACAATTCTGACCCTTCTTTTCCAAAATATGTAAAAAGATATATAAGCTACAGAAGGTGGATGACTGAAACTAGAAAAACCATTATGAAATATCCACAAAGTATAATTCTGTGTCTCTTTTTTTGTAATCCAGCCCTGGAGAAAATTAAATCAGGTTCATTTTGGTCTCATTGGCCATTGCTAGAAATCTGGTAGACATTGGCAGACACAGAGTCTGCTGCTACCTCACCCTGTATGTCGATACACAGTCATAGGAGCAGAAGTTGCGAATAGTGCCATCCACCATGGCAAGATGATACTGAGGAACTGCTGAAACCTTGCATAGGCAGCACGGGAATGCAGCACCTAGGGGGAAAGGTAACATTTAACAAGTAGAATACATTCTTGTATAGCTAGTACACAGACTGTTATTTAACACATGCACTAGTCAACCCAGCTGTGGGAATTGGTGTGTGTCTCTTACCACTTAGAGTGTGTCTGGGTGGACGACTCTGTTCCACACACACAGGTGAACAGTAAAGCTGAACTTTACCCTTCTGGTCTCGTTCCATCATGGTGGTGGACACTATCACGGCTTTGTGACAACAGGCACACTCCACCGTCTTTCTGCAAGACTGAGACAAATGCGATAATCCCACAGCTGCTTTCTTTATAACCTGTTTAGAGTATTTGCAAAGCTGCCCCCTTATAATTGACCAAAGTCGACCAGAAGGGATTTTTAATTGACAGGTTTTTAATTTTATTTTTTTTAAATTACTCCTTTATTCCCAGGTGGAAAAATGACAGTGAAACCCCCCCCAAAAAAAACTAATGGGAGCTGTGACATGTCAAAATAAAGCTAGATTTTTAGCCAGTATTTTTAATTTGAAAGAACTAGACACAGAAGCCGGTGAGCTCACTGCAAAGTTGATAACTATCCTTTGTTCATTATACAGGACACAATCCTGACTAATTTTAGATTTATTATCCAAAGTGATCAGATCCTCTACACTGACATCATCATTACAACATATGCAACTTGCTGTTGGCTTTGTCTCTCAAACTGTTTGCGATATTAAGGGTTCTTCTAATAGGTTCCGTATTTAACTGTGGTGAATGTATCTATGACATTCTTTCTCAAACTGGAGCGTAGACCAATGCTGTGCAGAGCGCGCACATGCACACGCATACACACTTGTTAGCTTACAGTTGGTAGCATCCCTAATTATTGAATATGCTTTGTCATTTGTCGTTCAGGGAAATACATTCCAGGAAATGACATACCTGTTTGTAAGTGCCAATGCATGTGGGACCACAGAAGTTCAGTTGAGACTTTTCAATTGTGAGCGTTTGGCAGGAGCCTGAGTTGCTGTTACAGTAAAGTCCACAGCCTTCACAGCAGTTCATGGCCAACTGTCTGGTTTTGCGCCATGTGACAAAACAAGCATCGCTACAGAGTCTGTGCAGGCGACCTTGATGGCTGACCTCATGCTCTATCTGCTGGAGAGAAGATCATAGTCAGCTCACAGCGAAGACAGCTTAGAAATATATAAAACAGATTTTTTGTGATTCTGACCCTTTTGGCGACTTTGCACACACTGCAGAAGAGTTTCTCTAGCTGTCGTTCAACCGGTTTCTCGGGCTTCCTCTCCAGCCGTTTGTCAGAAACCTTGTCAATCAGTTTCTTTTTGTTTCGAAAAACTGACAGACAGAACTGGCCACAAAAGTGCATGTCATTGCCATCATCAGCTGGCATAGTTATCATGTCCCTAGGTTGAAGGATTTCCCTGCAAATTATAATTAAGGCATCAAAATACAAGATTATGACAGGTAATCTGTGTGCAAAACCACAAACAAATGCAATATATCTGTTACCTGTTGCACTGGAAACAGGATCGGCCCTTGTTAGCTGGAGGCAGATGGCCAGTCAGACAGACTGTGGAGCAGAAGAGCTGTGTCGAGCCTTTTCTTTGGAACGCTGTTTGCCCCTTTAGTAGAACCTGAGATGATTTGTAGAAAAATTAAACATCAATATCACAGAAGATCCTTAAAATATCTTTGTTAACATAGAATGGCACTAACAGTTCAATTTTCTTTCAGCATTAACATTAGCAATGCGACACAGTACCTTAGAGCAGCCGCTGCAGCGGACACTCCCAGGAATGGGGGGTTGAGGGGGCCGTGGGAGTCCTGGTGACAGTATTTGTAGTGAACTTTGACCTGACAATGGTGCTTTGACGGGAAGAGGAGCCATTGCTTGGATGACAGTGCCTCGACCTGGTATAAAAATGGCTGTTGGAGTGGGAGCCGGAACTGGTACTAGGATGAGAGAGGAAGGTTTAGTGATGTCACATACACACCGTTAAAAACTGACATGCAATGGAATTTGCTGACTAGCACCAATGGCGAAGGCTTTGATTTCTCATGAATACTAAACACTAAAATAAATAGGATGATAAGTAAAGTTTGCACACTAACTGGATACAGAGAGAGAAGCATAAACACTTACCCTGCTCTGTTACTAAACCACTGCACTGAGTTGTGACTGGACTTCCTTTCTCTGACAAAAAAGGTCTATTTTTTCTTAGGTTTTGAAAAACATTTTCAGATGAAGTCTGCAGCATAAAGGTGTAATGGCATAATTAGAAATAAGTATGGCTTTTACCAGGTGGCAAAATAACACAGAAAATGTGCAAAACCATACTCATGATGAAGCCTTGATATCCTTTAAAACTGCACCGAATGGGAACAGAAGAACTGTTACCTTCACATAGGCATTGGGCTGAGATGAGCACAAACCTACTCCTACCTATTCAAGCTTAGTTACTTGCACAGTATGGTATTTAAAGTAGAATTATATGGAAAGAGATCCATAAACTCACCTGTAGGAGACACAAAGGTGTTCCCTCCACCTACAGAATAAACAGAGCTGATCCTCAGCTCCTCCTAAAGCAAGCAAGCACATTTTATCAGAAGATATGCTTCTCTTAAGTAGGGAAATTATAATCAACATAGTATTAATTTCCGGCAGCGGACACATATGATGTTTGCTCCTGACACCTACCTCCTGGTGCTCCAGTTCCTCTTTGATCTGTCTGATGGAGCCCTGTGGCAGCAGAGCAGCATCGTAGCCCTCATCAATAGGTTCATCTTTAATGTTGATGGAAGGAGACATTGGGGGATTACTGTCCTCTGTTGGAGCTGCTGCCGATGTCTAAAATCAGAAGAGTATTTGGGTGTAATCACTGATAAACGGAGAAGTTAGTGGAAGATTTTACTTGAAATCTTTCACTTACAAAACAAAAGGTTAGGTTGTCTGTTAGCTAATTTACTTCAAAACGACATCACATTCACATTAAAAAAAAGGAAGGATATTTAAGAAATCAAACTGTAATCACAATAAATCTGTTTCTGTCGATTACAGACTTTAAATGAGAAAATGTTAAATCAATTGATTCCATAACTATCAACTTTTAACATTTGTGAATCCATTCAGAATCAAAATCAAAGAATCAGAGCAACACAGGTTTAAGAAAACTGCCCCACCTGTCCTTGCTGGCTGTCTTCTGTCCCCTCTGTCTGGTTCAGGACTTCTGCATCTAACAGAACACCAAAACAAAAAATGAAGAGAAGAAACAGGATAAAAGAATACAATATGCCATCAACAATCCATTTCAACTGTAAGTGTCCCGAGGTAGCAGCTTTACCTTGGCTGTTCTCAGGTGTGGGGTCCTGGGAGGAATGGGAGGTAACAGCAGATGCAGTACTCTCCCTCTCTCGCTCCTCCTCCTCCACTACTCTGGCTTCCAGAGGAAAAGGATTCCCTGGGTCTTTTGTACTTTCCTCTCCTGGTGGCTGTTTTTTGCCAGTCTCCTTGTCCACCTCAGCATCCTCCAAGGAGCCCATGGGCAAGGCAAACTGCCAGTCTTCATCTTCTTCTTCTGGTCCAAACGCAGGAAGGCCATCCAGTGCATCATCAAATGCAGCCCCTCCACGTCCTCCTCCCTCTTTTGTTCCCATGGTGAATGATGATGGTTGATCAGGGGAAGGGGAGGCAATGCTAGGAAAGGATGGCTTTTCCACCTCGTCGTTCATCTTTTCCTCCTGTCTGCTGCTGTTGCTGTCATTTTCTACCTGAGGTTGTTCCCCTTGACTTGACGTTTCGTCCACGCCCTTCATCTCCTCCTGACCTCCACTCTTGGAAGACGTAGCAGAACCTCTGGAGGAGTCCGCAAACTCTCCAAGTCCCATCACCTCATCAAACACTCTAGATAGATGCTGTTCATGCTGTATAGAGAGATTACAGAAATGGTTGATTTGAATTCACACTGACATCTTACACATGCTACTTTTTGTTCCAACCTCTCCTGTATACAGTTAACTGACATTGACTCGTCGTATTATGTCCTATAAATAACAATACACAAAAATCTAAACAACTAGAAAAGCACTTAGAGAGCGCAGACCTCAGCCATGCAGCTCATTTGCACCTATATTGTGATTTGCAACCACTATTATAGTCTTTCATTCATTTCGGCTAACAACCAAACATGCTAACCCCTGCGCCACACAGTCAGTCTGCTGCTGATACCGTTCTATGGTTCTAGACACATATGCTGAAACGAGCCGTGTATCACAGTGAAAAGGAATCTTTCAAAAGGTTCCTGGATCCAGATGGTTCCAGAACACTACCAGTATTTAATCGTCTGTTCCTGGTCCATTATCAGCATTTCCTGAAAATGTCGTTAAAATCCATACATAACACGTGCAAAAACGTTACGTCCCTGGCAGAGGTATTAAAAACAACAACAACTCAGCAGTCCATTGGAAGAACAATAAAACTATTTATATGCATGTACAATGTACAAGTCACCCCATATTTGATGACCAATGCAATCTATGACTAACAAACTACTGCAGGCGGCTTATTGTTTATTGTTGGCAGGACAGCTTCCAACACCGAAAACTTGTGACATACGTTAGTGTTTTAAGGTGACAAATCAAGAGGTTTTATGGTAGCGCTGGGTGATATGGACAAAGATGGATTTTTTTTTAACATTAGGTATGGTTTTAATCATTTTATATGAACTCAAGAATACGTGGAAATCAAAGATAGTTTACTCTGTTGAAACTTCTGCAACAGTACCAGTGAACAGCGCTTGGCTGAGCACGGAGCATCATCTGTTGAAGGGAAATTTAAATGCTGAAATATCTTTTAAAAATACACAACTTTTATAGAAAAGTAAAGCTCTGAGTAAGCATCTGTCTATGACTGGAAATGTGATGAGACATACATTTCTCCCATTTTAACAGTGTTTGCACACTGCCCTGTACTGTCAATGAAAGACCCTCTGATTGAGAGATTTGCCATTGTAACTTTTTTCTCCTACTACAAATTTCTACCAGATTTTAATGTACTAAGAGGATGATAGTGGGCTGTTCCACGTTGCAAAACCAAACCATGTCCATAGCACTAAAGTATCATAAATTGTCCTTGGTATTAGTTTGTTGTCATTAGTTGCTGCCGTTTCTCACACTTATGTTTTGGCTGGACAAGCTGCACAGGTGCCAGGGCAGCAATCTGCCAAGCTGTGTGTCTAACGATTTCTTTACTAGAAACTATTTCTCAATAGACTGAGCCCAATGGGGAAATCCGTTGTTTGGAGGGTACATTGAACTACTGATGCACACACATCTATTCTGCATTAATCTGGTAACATTACAATTGCAGACAGCAGCCTCCCCATACATTCCACCCTAAAGTCACAACATGTGGTAACTTTGACTAGTCTATATGTAGAAAACAAGATGAATGTAGTAAAATAGTATCCACTCTAAACAAACAGCATTCCTATTTGTAATTTTGTTCACAGCACTTGTACATGTCTATAAATGCTAAAGGACAGATGAACTAATAACTGGCCACCAAACAAACAACAAACATACTTGATCATACTATCAAAAGCAAATATACACAGATACTGGTGTGTGAATGCAAATACAAATGAATATGAATTAAGGGGCAAGAGCAAGCATTATTTGGAAATGCGATTGCATGTATGCAAGAATCAAGATATGGATCTTTTCCCAACTAACTATGCAGCCCTTTTTGGACACATGCTAGCAGCCCCTGTACTTTACTTTTCCATATTTTTTTTTTAAAAGCTATTAAATGAATGCATTTCAAAATAAAGCTAGTAGAGCTAATAATGACTTGAAACAATGCTGCAGCATGAGCAGGAAACCATATTTCTCAAGCTGGTACATTTTTCTTTTAACCAACTGTCAAACAGTGCTTTTTTACTTTTTTTTTGGTCAAAGATAAATAAGGATTTCGAAACTCAAAAAAAGGGATAAACCCCCATTTAGCCACTTTCTATCTTTATTTGAGGGTTCTGTTTGCAAATCAACAACAGGGATTCCTTTTAAAAATGCAATAAACATTTTGCAGTGAATCATATGGTTCTTTCCATGGAATATCCTTCAGTCATTCAGTAACAAACGGATTTGAAAAAGGAAACATTTTTTCATCACAATTTATGTAATATATTTGGACATTTACACTGAAATGGCTCCATTTGCTGACCATCAAATATTATTCAAAGCCATAAAGAGAAAAAAAGATGGAAAATGTCTTAAAATATTTAACATTAAAAAGGTAAAAATGGTTGTTATTGTATCCTCAACATGACTGAGTAATATAACATGCAAATATGTGTTAAATTACTTGACTGTGTCATGTGACCCAGAATGCAGTTAGTCTGACCTGAAACATTACTGCCTATAGAGTCAACAGCTTCATATTTTGACTTTTGACAAAAAGAACGACAGTGGATTCCCTTGATGGAAATTGCTCCAGAAGAATGCCCTAGCTTAAGTTGACAAATTTCTTAACAAAGTTTTTTTTGTTTGTTTCATTACCAAATGACAATACCTTGCTCTTTTTTTCTCAAGATACTCAGCCCTAGCTTGTGGGTCAGCATTCTTCCTGGCCTTGAAGTGGCATCTGGAATGACAAAACTAGACCTTAAAAATATCATATTATAGCATAATTATTGGTTCATTTTCTGTCAATAACTTCACAAAACAATGATAATGACCAGTGTTGCTATCATTTAGTAATGTGAAAAATAACAATTCTGCAAAAGTTAAAAGAAAATACATCATATTGTTATTAGTGTATCTATATTAAGCCAATGCCAAGGAGCTACAGATACAAATATAAATCTGCACTGGTTCAAAGGTCCATTCTGAGGACATAGAACAGAGTTCATGTCCTGTTAACAGAAGATCTTTGTTATCCAAGGAGGACGAATATATATTTCCCCTTTGTAATCAGGCACTTAATAGGCCTACTGTGTAAAATATTATCTTAACCGTAAATATGTTGACGACAAAAGCAGTTCTTGCATAAATATGTAAATAAGGTTTGTGGTGTGGCTATTTGACAGTTTTATATTTTTGAGCTTAACATTATAGTGAATACTCATATATAAGTGAGTAAATACGTAGAGTGTAACGCTGAGTATTATAACATGGTATTTTAAAGGCTTTATTTATTTTCACATTAGAATTATGCATTGGACAACAAAAATAACATGCCACATATTTGACTCTTGTATTTTGTGGTTTGTTACACTATTTCCACGTTGGTTGTAAAATTCAGTAACATGGAAAAAAATAGTTGTTTGATAAGGTTGTGGATCATGATCTGCCTAAAAAAATGGAAGAAAAAAAATCACTAACTACAATACAAACGGAGCAAAACTTCAATGCTCAGTGTACGAACTTTCTTAACTAACCAGGACTACTGGAGTTAGTGATGAATTGTTGCTCTATAACCTTATAGCCAATGATACATTAACAGGTGTGGAAAAGATGACTGACGTTAGCGGCAACGACATAATCCGGGTGAATGGAGACACCGAACCCATCTCCCACCGATGTACAGCCGGGTAAGTGATTCCCCCACCATCATACACAATGTGCTATAGGCAACAAGCAATTCCTGGACGATCACAATGAGGAACAGATTAGAGGAACAGCTGCAAGCTCAGCGCTGATTTAAACTGTTTTCCCGTTCCTCCACTGCATGTTTTATTCGGATGGGAACCAGACCTCATCATTTCGTACTGAATGAACCAAAGTGTTCATCACAGCGTTTGGGCACAATGCCTAGCAGGCCTCGTGCTGTTTAATTACACAGGTTTGCTTGCATCGTAGCTAACCAATGTGTAACAAGAGAGACACCCAGCAAAAAAAATGTTTTCTGGTGTCCGGGTGGTAACAGCGTTCAAGGGAATGGTGAACCAATGCATTCACACATTTCACGGGGACTGTGAAAGCAGCATTCAACGGTGCGGGGGTGGGGGAAGCAGCAGCTTGTGATTCACAAAGGGCCTCGTCTTGTGACAGATATGTAGTTGCATGTTATCGGCATGTCAGGTTGTTAGACGAGACTCGGGGTCATTGCATGCATTGTGGTATAAAACACTGAACAATCTTCACAGTACCCCCAGAATCAAGCTAGCTAGCTTTAGCATGGCATACACATCTCGACCACACGCTTGCCCACAGTAACTACGAATCTCAACGCGCAGCTGTGCGATTTCATTTAGTATAAAGTCCTGCTACAATTACTTACCATGTGACAATTTCATACCTTTAATCGTTTGAGCCTAGATTCCTCCGAGTCCGCCATGTTTTAATTATGCTGCAAACACCGTCGTATTTTTAAGCACCCTCCCAACTTCTTACGTCACAGCTTGTTGAAGCGACTATTTTCGCCGATGGTCGAAAGGCTTCTCTGAAACCCATAGGTCGGACGCTCCAAAATGAGAAAGTTATATCGTCTTAGTATATGGAATGAGATGACTGTCAAATCCCGTATTCACAACATAAAACTACAAATTCTAACTATACTCATCCGTATTCATAGTAGTAACCATACGAAGGAATTACGCAATGAATTAGTATATTTAAGTGAATATGGGATTTTGAGACTCCATATTAGTAACTTATATAGTGGAATGGATGTTGTATTCTTCCAACTCACAGACATGGCAATTGCCGTTTTGCAATTGAATACCAGGTGTTCATTAGTTAATGGACAAGATTACAAGAAACATGGTGTAAAAGTATGATTGGAGTTTACTGCCATAAGGAAAGAGAGAAGCAGGGAAGGGAGAAGGAGTTGTCACATCCATACCAAAAGGAATGCATTGTATTGAAGGAATGCATGGAAAGGAACAGGTAACAACAGTGACCAAATGTGGACAATTATTTATAGTACAACAGTAATAAATTATTATAACCCATGTAATAAATTTACCTAAGGTACATGACATGAAATAGGCGGGTATGCACATGTGGTGAGGGAGTTTTAATGCACGAGGCACAGAAGTCGTGGAGGAATGATGATAATGGTTTAGTATGCATCAGCAATTGCACAGGAACGGGATGTAACAGAAGACACAGACAGAAAGTGTAATGGACTTAATACAAGTGTCAAATTATATACAAGTATTCACATCAATTATCCAAGCAGCAGAGGAGGCAATACCAGAGAATGCAGATACAAATTAAAAAAAGAACAAAACAAAGCTAATCCAAATGGTACTGAAACATTTAAGACAGTACTACAGATACTGTTAGATGAAATGCTACTAATAATGACTTGGGTGAACTTGGGTGAACATCCAGCAAAATCCTACAGGAGTGTCAGGAACACAGAAAAGCAAAATGTAAAAGTCTAGGCAAAGTAAAAACACAAGAATCAGCAATATCAGTCAAACAGCACAGTGCCATCCCTCCCTGGAGGTTCAAAGCTGCACGCAATTACTGGGGGAAAAAAAAACCTTAAAACAAAGGCCGACATGGATAAAAGTACAAAGCTGTATGATCCAGCATTATATGAATGGATAGAAATCTTTACACAGTTCAAAAGACCCAGACAGACACGCTGGAAAAATGATTATGAGAAGAATGTTACAGCAAGGCTTGGGTGTTTTAATGGAATATTATTGTAAGGAGAGTAGGATATAGTCTGTCTGTTTATTTTTCTTTGTTTTGTTTATTTACTGGTTCTCCATCTCTATTTATTGGTACTCCAGTCCAGTAGGAGGCGTTAAATTTACTTATAATCAGTTGCCAACCGCCACTAAAATCAAAAGAAGAAGAATGTAGGCCAAACCTGGGTTTGTGTTTACGTATATTCGTTGAGTTATATTTACGTAGCAGCCTGCTTGCAGCAGTTTTGGTTATTGCAGTTTTTCTCGGTGTAATCTGTTCTGTACCGGCGAGTAAATGGCAATGGCGGCAGCGAGAGAGGCGTTGGCGGGGGGGCCTGCTTCTTTGTCCCGGTTCAGGGGAGCACTGGTGGCCGCTGTGCTGGGAGACTGTGTCGGCGGGGAGTTCGAGGGAGCAGAGGAGGTTCCGGTCGAGAGTGTGTTGAAGCACCTGAATAACCTGGACGATGAAATTAAAGGAAACGGTCCGTGACCTTTTTTTTTTTTTTTACAATCGTTACCCTGTTTCAGACTATGTGTCTCCTCTGTGGCCCAGTTGTTTAAGGTCTTCCATCACATATGGTATTAAACTGGACCCCTTCCTGCCACCATCACAGTTCCAGCTAAAAGACATGTCACTGAATTTAGTGTAAACTTTTGGCAATCTCAGACTTCATATTTGATACTGAAGCAAGTTTATGAACAGCAATGAAACGCCTGGACATCCATGTGTGACTGTGTCACGCTCTGTTTCTGTATTTCCTTCAGGTATCCTCGAGTACAGTGATGACACAGCCATGGCACGTTGTGTTGTCCAGTCTTTACTCACTCGGGCTGGTTTTGACGAGCAGGACATGGCTCGCAGGTATATAAATGCACGCTGCTTTGGTTTATTGTGGTGCAGAATGTTGTTTCAAAAGCTTGGGACGTACGGTTAGAGCTCTGGCGTCTCACTTGTCTAGGTTTGCTAAGGAGTACAGTGCATCCCCAGGTCGGGGTTATGGCTCCGGAGTAATCCAGGTCTTGAAGAAGCTGGCTTCACCACAGCTCAGGGACGTGTACCAGCCAGCTAGAGACCAGTTTAATGGCAGAGGCTCTTTTGGGAATGGAGGTGCAATGAGAGCAGCGCCCTTTGCTCTTGGTTTCCGCAATCTGGCTGATGTCAAAAAGGTGCGTAAAGAAAAAAAAAAAAAAAACAATGTTTTTGCCATCACCATAAAATATTATTTAATATTTATTTAACAACCAAACACATTTACATGCAGCTCATAAAGTAGAACTGTAGCTGTTAAGTGTTGTAAAGTTCGTTCTATATAAAAGCAGAAACATTAACAGGGTTCATTACATAATATTCCATATTTAGCGTCACACATTCACAGATTTTTTGTGCTACAAGATTTACTGGCATGTCAACTTTCTCTCTAGTTTGCACGTCAGGGTGCCATGCTGACCCATGCCTGCTCTCTGGGTTATAATGGAGCAGTGCTGCAAGCGTTAGCGGTCCACCTTTCCCTGCAGGGGGCGCTAGACATGCCCCAGCAGTTCCTCAACAGGCTCGTGACTCTGATGGAGGAGGTGGAGTGTGATGAAGTGTCACGCAAAGATGCCCAAGTGTGAGTACTTCATGAGAGCTTATATTACTTGTTTTGCACAGATCTGATTTAGTCAATTAGTCAATGTCTGAACGTAGTCTGAAGGTTAGAAACATCTAACACTGAATAATCACACTGTACCACGGATGGTTTCTGTTTTGTGTCCAGCCTTAAAGAAGCAGAGAAGCCATTCTGTGAGCGTCTTTATAGAGTTCGAGACTTGATGGACAGGACCAACGTCAGCATTGAAGAGGTCATTTCTAAACTGGGTGTGTGTCCGTCAGAGTATCTGACATTCACCTATTCTTCTTGGTCCCACCACCTCACATGATCTTATACATGTTTGTTTTGCCTTCATCTATTAATTTATTTTCAGGTAATGGCATCGCTGCACTCCACTCGGTCCCTACTGCAATCTTCTGTGCCATCCACTGCCTTCAGCCCATTCAGGGCTTTCCCGCAAAGTATGGTGGTGTGGAGAGGACAATAGCATACAGCATGGCGCTGGGAGGGGACACAGACACCATAGCTTGTATGGCAGGGGCAATTGCTGGAGCCCACTATGGCTTTGAGGCCATTCCTCAGCCCTGGATAAGGTGCTGTGAAGGGGCCGAGGAAGCACTCCAAAATGCAGAGCCGCTTCGGGAGCTGTACTACCAGTTATCCCATGCTGGAAGGAGTGGTGCCAGTGATGACAGCTGTAAAGATCCATCAGAAAACCAGTCAGAAACAAAGAGTAAGTGACTAGTAGAGTAAATGGGAGGAGTGACACAAACAAATCATTTGCATTGTTTGGACTGACCTTCATTAGTCTGTTGTCTTCTGAGAAGTTTCTCCCTGTTTTGTGTCAAACAATCCTCATCATTTGAGAATTTCATAAAATATGGTTTTATTCAAAAAAAACAAACAAACAGGAATGCAGAATTCAAGGTTCACACTGTGGGTTCACTGGTCATCTTGCAGCCTAATAGAATGGCATTGCTCTTTAACATATAATATAGACACAAACAAGCACAAACTTCTTTTCACAATGCGTTCTCTGTTCACAGCTGTTGATGTGTCAATGTTTGGATGAAATCCTGTTCAAATATAAAACGGTACATGTCAGTTGGTGGTAACATATACAGTAGTTCGCGTCTTTGATTTGTTTCTTTTTTTTAGTCAGCTGAAATGTGATTTTCCTGTTGTGGTTAAAAGCAGTGGCTCAGTGGTCGAGTCATAACAGAACCCAACTGAAGTTGAATGGGGCCGTTGCACCAGACAGATTAAGGAATCAAACCACAAGGTTGTCGGAGCGAAACAACCAGCATGCGATGGGAGGCAGAACTGGTTGACAGCACCAGTGAGAGGTTCACACATCTGTGGTGCTCTGCAGTAAGGGTGGCACTCCTCTGCGCCGATTCTTGGGTGTACTTTGTCCTGTACTGCACATTCACTGTGTGCAGTCGTTCCCTGAGGGCTTTTGTTCAATGTACATATTTATCCTGCAGAAATGTTGGTTTTTCAAAAATCAGTATGGATGTATCGGGATCTTGACATGTGGGGGTTATTTATTTTTGGTTTTACTGCTGCCAGTGAACTTTTTATTTATACACTATTGTACATATGTTAAAGCTACGTTTAAGCCTTTGAAAGGTTCTTGTCATCTATCAAGGATGTATAAAATTGTAAAGGCAAAAGGGAATTGAATGTGTTGTCTTTTATTGGTTTCCAAAGTTATACCTAAACCTGAGTTTGTTTATCAAGAACTGTGGAAAACTGCAGAATGTTATTTCACAGTTACTGATAACCTGAATTCAAACATGAAACTCAGTTTAAAATAGAATTAGAAAACTGTGACAGTGTGAAAGTGACAAAGGAAGAAGGCAACAAGCATCACAATGGGTTCATTATTTCAGCTTCATTTAGATGTTCATTGCATTTACTGACTGCAAAAGTACACTTAGAGCAGGTGGTATGCAAGTGTCATCCAATGATCCCTGGAGGTGAAGATTTATGTCCGCAAGCTTATTTCAGACCAAGGAACGGAAGACAAAAAACAGTCATGAGCTATGACAAGTTTTTTAAGCCCAAATGTCACACATTTAGTTGTAACCTACACACACGCTGCTTCTTTCATTTGCAAGAGCAAAATCATTTTTTTACAAATAAAACCATTCATGTTAAGAGCTTTAAATATACATCTTCATGTCTGTTTGAGACTTTATAAATTAACCGAAACATTGAACTACTAGCACAAATCCTACTCGTTCCCCCGACCTCTTAAATGACATTGTTTGTCCATTTACTCACCTCCTATACAAAGGAGCTCTCAGTGCAAAATGTCACAAACCGTTCTGTGCTTTCATGTAAACAAAGTAAACAAATATATCAATGTTTTTAAGCCCACTAGGGAGCTGACAGATGCATTTCTTTTTATTTAATAGTCCTGAACTTGATGCTAATGGCACTGATCTACAAATGATCATCAGAAACAAAATGTAGCTATCCACTCGTGTCATGTCAATCTTTGTTCAATGTTTTGTTCAGACAACGCGTTTTCTTTAGACATTATATGCCCAATAACCAGCATTTCAAACTTGTTTGGAGCAACTGGGAACCAGTAGATCTGTGGACAATCCAGAATCCCACGAAGGATGTCGTCACTCTATTTTCATGTTGCTATGGCAACTACCTACACTGAAGAGGTGTAGTAAGTGCAATGGGACACACAAGCATAGAACCATGTTTGTCAGAATATGAATTCTCTCCACTGTCGTCCTGTTTGGTCTTTGACTGAGACCTGTGCTTCTGTTCTTGGCGAGTCCGTTCTCTTCAGCACCAGAAATACCACATTCAGCCTCACCGTCCTCAGTCGCCCTCCCACACACAGTCACACTCCCGCAGAGGGTTTCTCTGCCGCATCGTGGTAATAACAGTGATTCTGTTTTCGGACAGCTCTCTGAGCTGATTGATCAGCTCCTGAACACAGGGGCTGGGCCAGGGGTGACCATTCAGATAGTCCCTCAAGATGAACGAACGCTCCACCAAAAGCTCCAGCTGTACCAGGTGCCGCAGCCGGTGGAGGCTCAGCAGGTCCTTCTCTGGCTCCCGGCGGAAAAACCTGAAACACAAGAGGAAACTGCATGAAGGGAAGTTACCGGACAAATTAAGTTGAGCTTCCAACAACACTCCTGTAGGTGGATCAGCTGGGATGTAGAAGGCACAAAAACATCCAACCCAGCTCACCGTATCCTGAGCGTTCTGAGCTGAGGGAAGAGCATGGGGATGCGGCGGCTGAGGCTGCCACTTGAGCGGTTCTGCTCGATGTCAAGGTGCTCAAGAGCTGGAACTTTGGGTGCGATGGAGTCCAAGTCTTTCAGTGTTATGGCCACACGCAATGTCAGCCTCGTCACAGTGGAGGGGATGGTGGTCGTGTAAACAGCAAGAGAGTTCCCTCCTGTGAGGACACAACGCAGTGTGTTGACATTCAGTATGTCTGTCTAGTATTTATAAGCTGCATATAAGGTGGAACCCCAAACCAGCAGCTATGCAATGAATGCATGGCAGTAGTGGTGCACAATATAAGGATACTTTGAGACTCACGCTAAGTGTGTGTGTGTGTGTGTGTGTGTGTGTGTCAGTGACTGAGCTGTGACATAAAGTGGTTATTGTGATGGTAGATGGGGAGGTGCATCCCCCTAATATCATGGTAGGGAATGGTAGACTGCACAAAATATACTGACTAGCTTTTAATTCAAGTGAAACACAGAAAATTACCGACAGAATGGCATTGAAAGAAATGTAGGTCCAAAAGGTCTTTAACACACCAAAGTAAAACTCACCGATGATGGTGAGTGTCTCCAGTTGGTGGAGAGGACTCAGCCACGACGGGAGGCGACACTCGACACCCTCCCTGATGTATCTGTAGCGGACCGTGAGCGACCTGAGGGAGGTCAGGCTCCTCAAGGCGTCCTCAGGCAAGATGGTCTCTGGGTACTCCACCAGTTCCAGACTGGTCAGGGCTGGGCCACCATACCGGGCCATTCCTGAGCACCAGAGGTCAACAAGTGCTTTGGGATAAGGATCGGGGGCGTTTGTGTCCATGCTGACACAAAAACGTCAACAAAACTTTATAACTGACCCAGTGACGTCATTTTCTTACAATATTTGCGTAATGAAAAGTGATTTCATATTCATTTAGAATTACAAGAAACATGTTATTGGTACACACATACTGTACACACATACACACATTTCGCTCTTTCGCTCTCACATGCACATGCTTTACTGTACACGCACCCACACGCACACACATACCAGGCTGCTCTGGGTTTGTGGGGCTCAGGTAGTCGTCCGGAAGCGGCTCCTTCGGCTCCCCCCTCATCCCCCAGGACAGGTGTGTGAGCTTCTTCAGGTGCAGCAGCATGTTGTGGAAGACGCCTCGGGGCACCGGACGCACCGTGTCCAGTCCGTAGCCTTCTCCCCGCTGGTGGAACAGCAGGTACCGCAGGTTGATCAGGTGAGACACTGCGTCGATGAACTCCTCCGTGGAGCGCAGCCGCACGTTGCACACGCTCAGGTGCGTCAGCTGACCGTGGAGCAGCTGAACCAGACCCCGTCCCAGCATGGGCTCGCCCCAGGTGGCGTTCCGTACCGCGACTTCCCTGATGTCGGAGAACCGCGCCAGGTGGTCCAAGTATTTTTCTTTGTACACCCGCCCGCCGTCCACGAACACGATGGCGGTAAGCGACGGCAGGAACTTGATGAGCCGCCGCCAGTCTTTGCGCCGCAGATGTCGCACCGCCACCCGGGTAAGTTTGCGCCGGCACAGGGTGTCCCAGAAGCCGTAGGTGTAGCGGCGGAGGTCCGACAGCACCACCGTGGAACTCCGCCACAGGAACGGGTGGTCCACCAGCTTCTTCAGAGCCCTGCAGGAGCTGCGGACCGCATGCTTCTCCTCCGTGCTCAGGTAGCTGAACACGGACACCCAGAGCTCCGGCGGAAGCAGCGGCAGTCCCGACATCTGGTCCGCGCGGTAAAGCAAAGGTCAGCGGTTGAAGCGGGAGGATGAACTCGTGTCCATCATGAACGAACCGACTGCCAACACCACCGACCGACTGGTGGCAGGCACAAACTGACACTCCCGACCCTTGTCGCTGCTTGCTGGCGTAGATTGTTTTGATCTCGAAAGCGTCTCCAGTTGACTCCGCCCCCTGCTGGTTTTATGCTGCCATAGTTTATGCTCCGTTGATAGTCTTCCTTCAGTCTATCAGCTGTGTCTCTCTACACTCAACTATTCATTTGATTATAACTGTATTTTAAATGTATTCATCCCTGCTGTCCTTTGAATGTTGGACACATTCTGTCTGTCTCGTATTTCTGTATGTCTCCCTAGTGTGAATATAAGTTATAAGTTCTATAGGTCACCCTCTCCATAGATTGACTGCAATTTCTAGTTGGATGTTTTCTCATTAGTGACAAATCAGTGTTCATTGTAATGTTTCTACTGCTGTATTTTTTCTATTTTGCTCTGTAAACTATGCAAACACAGGTCCTTGGTCTCTTTGTCCAGATATTGTTGCCCCCCTCTCCTAGTTCCCTCCAAAGTGTGCATTTCCCCTCGATTTACAAAGTTTGTTGTTCAAATCGACAGCTGTTCTCTCAGGTCTTTCCTGACTAGGGATTCCTGAGTGTGATCCACATAAACACCACTCGGGTTCCTCTGACTGGCTAATACTGTTACACAAAACATGATTTCAGGCACTTAGAGGCAATTAGATAGACCTTTGTGGTTGTAGAGGTCTACGCTGTTCATTAAGGATAAAATCATTTTGAACTGAGGCCGACAAACACATGTGGGCTCAAATCAACGTGAAGATGATTCCTGTCACTTTCTACCAATAAACAGTCCCAACTAGCTTTCTGGAAAAAGCAAAAACTATTTAACCTCCGATAAACCCCTCTAAGAGACCTTTTTTGAAAGAGGTAAAAGCATTTCCCTCAACTATTAGATGCTATTACAGGATGTACAGACTTAGTGACTAAGGATGCTATTTATCAGTTAATGAATAAATGATGTCATTATATGTATATTCATTCCCTTTCTGGTGTCATGCACAGGACATCTGACATGTTAGTCATTAAAATATATTCAACTGAGAGGTTTTATTTGAAAAGCATCCAGACAGACAAGGAAATAATGACCCCCATTCTATTCACAATCTTATAAACCTCATTATATGTAAGTTGTTAACATATTAAGGGGAGAAAATGGAAAAATATGAATTTAATCATCTGCTTTTTCACTCAGTCCATGTGTCCATTAGACACGCCCACCCTCTTTTCTTTTCAGTGTCCTATGAGTTTGAGCACTCATTCAGTCAATTCAGTAGTCACTGGTGTTCATTCAGGCAGATTCTGGTGTCTGAATATGTTCTGTCCCTCCACAGAAAACTCACCAACCTGTTCCAGTTCAGCTCTCCACCACATCCAGCTTCTACTGTGACGGATAGTAAGTCAGGATCATCCATCCAATCACAAAGTAGAAGAGGAACACCGGATACACCACCAGCCCCTTGCGGTTGGGCGGCTGGCTGTCAGCAAGAAAGGCTGTGGAGGCAAAAGTGGACCAGCCGAAGGACGCAATGACGACTGTCAGGCGCACTGCAAAGCTGACTGTCCCATAGCTGGCCAGCAGGACCAGCCGGCACACAACCATGGCTGCTGTCAGGGGCATGATGCAGTATCCCAGCACACACAGGCTCTGGAAGAAGGAGATGGTGCCGCCCAACAGTTTGGTGTTGAGGGTGATGATGATGGAGCCAAACCAGATGATGACAAAGACCTAGACAGGGAAACGTATTAGAACAAGTTCAAGTCACACCTGGGAGCTGATTTATTTTGAACCATTGGGCACTTTTGGATTGTAATTTACACCATTCACGATTTATTTTTGGCTACAACGCCACAGAAATTCATCATGTAGAGTAGAAATACCTATCGAAAAGAAACGGAATTGGCAGCAGAATACGGGGAGGGCTAGTTAAACTCAGATCAGTAATCCTTGTTTATTGTCGCCAACAACGGATCTTTAGGGGCAAACGTCACCTCTGCGAACTGCGGTCCTCCCTGGTCGTGGCTGTCCGCCGCGCCGCCCTGCAGCAGCAGAGCCAGGGTGACACACAGCAGCAGCGGGCCCCACAGGTCCCAGTCCCGCAGCAACGCCGAGCTCCGCTTCGGGTACAGGACGTGAACAAACTTTGTCCCCACCGCCCGCAGGTCCCGCAGGATGGTGTCCTTCACGGGCTCGTCCAGCGTGGACATCTCATCGTCCCGTCTGGAGGAGCTCAGAGGCACGGTGATATTGCCCTCCACGGGGATGTCCTCCGGGACGGACACATCCGACAGTCCGGCGAGCAGTCCGACATCCTCCACCACTGCCGCCATTTTTCGGGTCAGTGGAACGACTAACGTCAGTGATTCGGCGTATCTAACGGCTTTAACTCGGCCAATTTAGTTTATTTCGACTCTACAGCGCGATAAATGTGTGTTCAATCAGGGAGACTGGACAAGGATCCAGTTGACCCTGTTGATCCGGTTGGTTGCTGCTCCACGTCAGATGATTGTTTACTTCCTTGGTTGTCTTCTTCCAGTATTAGCCAGGGAATGGGGCACACTATCGCCATCTACTGCGTGGGGGTGTAGATAGACGTTATCGCCATTGATGTTTTGTTGGGGAACTCTGAGAAAATTCCGTTTATTCCTCCTGTCTTTCATTTCAAACATGTCTATAGCTGTGTACATATTGTTGACCGAAGAAACGAAAGGCGTACGTCACATCATTAACTACTACTTGATGACCGCGAACGTCTCATGACTGCTGAGAATCACGTCGCCTGCTGATGACGTAGAAAAACCCTGGACGGTTCCCTCTGGCGTGTGTTTCCACCGTGTTGTCAATAGAGTCCAAATGTCGCTTTCGACAGTGTATTTCGGTACAGTGGAGTGTAGTTGTCTCTTTTAGTCGTGTTGAAATGAATCTCTGTGATATTAAACAGGACTGCGAGGAGCTGCTGAGCCGCTTCCAGAAAACTGAGTCGGTCCGCTTCGAGGTTTTCTCCAAAATTTGGAGGGAGATGAAGTTCGAGCAAATATTTTAGTAAGTTTACTAAACACTCATCGCCACTCACTATATGCGAAGAACAGGAATGGAGGAATCAAGGTTTCTTGTTGCCCAGAGTGCATGTGTAAACCACACATCTTATTTTTCTGCATATTCAGTCATGTACAGTGTGACCCACAACACCAGAGAACAAAACCGAGTAAAGAACCCACAACTATTGAGCTGACAAGTGATGATATACTGTCAGATCACGGACACATAAAAATATGAAATAAAACAATGTTCAAAATCCCATGAGATGAGAAAAGAGTTTTCTTTGAAATAATTCAATTATTGATTTTCATATGTAATTGACTTGTTAATTCATTAATTGAAACAGTTATGATAAACTCAAATACATTTGTTAGAATTTGTGTATATTACAGTATATTACAGTTAGTAGTTAATTAAGTAGTTGTAGTACTTTTTTTGTACCGTTCACACCGTGTGTTGAGAGGTCTGTAATTTCATCGATGCTGTATATCATGCATATACAGTATATTTGACAAGTTGACTTTGACTTTTAGAATGATTGTTTCACTGACAAACATTGTGCCCACGTTGGCAGTGTGTTCAGTAAAAAGCCTTCTTTTACATTTTAATGTGTGTTTGATTTGCAGTGGCACAGTAAAACATGAGAATCGAGAATTTAGTCGGCGGATCTTGGATACAGCCTGCACCTTTTTCCTGCCTCCTTTCAGCTTCCAGATCCGAGTGGGAGGACTTTATTTGCTATACAGCCTATTCCACTGCCAGACGGCCTCGCCCCCTGAGCAGGTTAGCCTCAGCGTTTCTTTCTTGGTGGGTCATTACATGGAAAGAATGCGACCATAAAGTCAGTGTGTGATTGTAGATCCGACTGGCGCTGAAGAACTGGGAGGAGGTGAAGCAGTTTGAGAAGGACGCGACTGCCGCTCAACACTTTGACTGCACCTTCATCCTTCGACAACTCATGTTCCATAAAGCGTTCCACTTCACCGCCATGCCCACCAAGGTGAGCCTGCCTGTCTCCCACTGTCTTTGAAGGTCGATGAAGTACTGAGTCTGGGGTAGAATAAGAAAATGGAAACGAGGTGATTATCTTGTCCACAGTTGACTCTTGTTTCATGTGTTAAATCTCACAGTCCTTCTTGTGCCTCTTCTCTGTTTGCCAGCTTGTCTTCAAAAGGAAGAAGAAGGCTGAGAAGGAGAAGTTGTGCGAGGAGTTTATCGAGCGACCGTCTCGTCCACAGGAGCTCCTGGACATGGAGCTGCTGGAGGTGAGTAGAGACTTAAACTAGCGCAGCAGATGTTGACACTGCCATGTTCGGCTGTGATCTGTGTTTTCCAGGAATTGTCCAACGTTCACAAGCTCTACGGGAACCTGAAGACGTCTGTCCTCTCACAGTCAGGACAGGCAGATCCCGGCATCAACCTGATCCGTGCAAACCTCGTCCCTGAGCTCCGCAGCTCGGTAGTGGATTTCTACAAGTGGCAGCAACAAATGGTAAAGAATCATGTTCCCAGTAAAAGACGCATCCAGTCCGTTTGTTAAATGACCTCCTCGACATAGTCACCATTTTATCATTCTCAACGTTTTTTTTTTCCTCTTGTTGATGTGCTTCTGTAAAGATGTGTTGTTTTGGCAGCATGGAAGAAATGAAGAAGCAGAAGAGAGTGGCGAGGGAACATCACAGGGCGAGGTGAGTCAGAGCTGGAGCTCAGGATGTCAGTGGGACCAGACAGGTTTTCACACATCATCAACCGGTGCCCTGGACAACAAGAAAAACAAACGTGTCTGTTTAGTCTGACAAAGATCAGTGAGATGACATGAATCTGCCTTTTCTATCCTCAGTGCTCCAGACGAGCTGCGCTTCTCTCCACCATCAAATCAAAGGCGTACGGAGAAGCAGCAGAGGTGTTTGTGTCACCCTTAATAATAATAATCTAGATTTCAGTTGACTATTCTATTCTGTAAGTTACTATAGTAAATGACTATACTATACACAGCAGTAATTTGTACTCTTGAAGATTGTTACTTCCTAAAAATGAATGTGTGACGTGTCAAATGTGTTGCTCTCAGGCCCCAAGGTCCCGACGTCATCGCCAGATGGCGGTGGACCTCATCAGCAGCCAGGCCGGTCCGGCCCACAGCTCACGTCACTCCAGGACGATCAAGCCGTCACTCAAAGCCAGAACAAACGAGAACGTGCATATCTCAGGTATTTTTTGTTTCCACACTGCTGAAAGGGTTTTTGTGAGGATTCTTGTTTCCATAATTCACCCAGACGTGAGCCCTGGTCATCCCAACAGCTCAGGGACATGAGCGATGGGGAGTACTCAGATGTGTGACATCATGGTGCCACAGTTTTATTATTTATTCCGCCGTGCACTGACTGATTTGTTCTGCTTGTCAGGTGACATGTGGAAGAATGTTGCCATGTCCACACAGATTAAGGATCTCAGTTTGCTGGAGTTTGTTCCTGAAGGTACCAGTGGACCCGCTTTCACTCTGAAAGTCTCTTAAAGCTCTTTTACAGTTGTTTGAACACGTATGTTAGCTTAGCATGTGGCTCTGTGTCAGTCAACTAACTCACTTCTCTTTCTGAAAAAATAATTTTAGCTCTAATAATGCAAAGCTCATTAATAAATGATCAGTGCTGATTCTCCTCTTTCTACCTTCAGGAAAACACGGAAGCAATAAAGTCGTGGTGAAGACCATGGATGATCATCAGGATTGAAGTTTTAATTTTTTTATTATTGTCGCTGAAAATGTTTTTTTTTTTTTTTTTTTTTTTTTTAAACGTTTTTAAATGTGATTGAGGTGTGAGGGTTGTCACCACTGGGCTTCTCTGAAATGTGTTGCATCTGCTGGATTTTATTTGCACATTGTTTTGTTTTAGACAAAAACTCATCGACCCCTGTCAGATTTCCTTTTGCCTTTATTTAACCAGGAAAGGGTGTCTTATTTTACAAGAGGGTATCTCAACTGTGCAGTAACAAACGCACAACAATACAAAACACAGCAATAACACAACAATAATATTTACACAAGCACCAGAATCTAGATCATTTAAAATCGTCCAATGAGATCAGCTCTCTGAGGCTCAGGAGCTTTGGAGTTGGTTACAGGTGGAGGGAGTGGCGTACCTGAAAGCCCCTTAGGTACTGAATTTGTTGATTTGATGGTAGATGCTGTGGTTCTTAAGACTTAACTCTGACGGGGATGAGTCAGCACCCGGGGACTGAGTCTGCAAACTGCCCACTTGTTGCTTTAACAACAACCTCTCTGGGACCATCAAAACATCAACAGCAGGTCAGGTTCACCACCCCATAAACATCTACCAGGAAGACTTGGAGGGTACCAATCTGTAGGATAGTAAGAAGCTCTGATCTTGAAAACACAACAGGAACTTGGTCCTTCACTTGTCCTTTTTTTTTTGTCAAATTCAGTAACTGCACTGCAGATGTCGTGGTCCATATTGTATCTTATTTTATCCTCTGGTGGACCGATTTTGTCTGACCCTTCAGACTATTAATAGATGGACTTTAGTCTTAGACTGAGGCTGTGAACTGGAAAAGTTTGGAAATGGTTTTTTAATGTTTTTTTCCAGATTCCTCTGAGAAATAGTTTTGGTGATCTCTTGTCATTTCAACATGTCATTTCAACGTTTTAGCTATAGTCAGTTTTAGATTTTCTGAAGGACTCCGTTGTTAGTCCTTTAGTACAACGTTGCTGTCATTTTATATGTTTTATTTAGAAAAAACAAGAAACCGTTTAGGATTTTTTGTTGTTGTTTTTTTTTAAATACAGGCTGTGATTTTATTTTTAATATTGATGAAAATTGACTGTTCTTGCGGTTTATGTTAAGAATCAATATTGAAACACAAGTGTTTGTGGTGTTTCACTGGAATATGGGGCAGGGTAAAAAATACACGTTCATTAATAGTCAGCTATATTCCATACGAGTGCTTAGTATTAAGTATTAGTATTAGTATTAGGCGAGTCTTTGGACAAACTCTTTTATCTATCTATCTATCTATCTATCTATCTATCTATCTATCTATCTATCTATCTATCTATCTATCTATCTATCTATCTATCCATCCATCTATCTATCCGTCCATCTGTCCATCTGTCCATCTGTCCATCTATCCATCTATCCATCTATCCATCTATCCATCTATCCATCTATCCATCCATGCTGCTTCTGACTGAATGCTGAGAAAGAAGCTGGACTTTCCTACAGTCCCTGAAAGCGTCACCGTCGCAGCAGCGGGCTGCAGGTTCGCTGGTCCGGAGGATGAGGAGCGGCGGGATGCTGCTACTGCCCCGCTGACACACACGGGATCAGCCGCAGCCATGGCCTCGGACAGTGAGTACCCGAACACCGTGTGTCGGATGCGGGGTGGATGCTGCTTTATCCTGGTTCTCTTCGCGGTCTGGATGAGAGAAGGTGGAGGCCGATGTGTTAGTCTGCTGCTTGTGGGCCCGATCGACTGATTAGATATCTGAAGACCATTATCAGTCAGCACATGGATGATGTGATGATGACTTGGTGTGCGTGTGTGTGTGTTATACACAGTAGGGTGAAAGAATGTGACAGTATAATACAGAGAATGTGGAGAGAAGTACTGCAAATCAGGCCTATTATGTCATAGAACTCTGGGTTTGCAGTAAAAACAATATTCACATGTTACGTAATATTCCTACATAATCTATTAATAAAATGAGTCTTAAGGGAGTTTCAATTTATTTTCACTTGATTCTGTGTTTTATAACTTCATATGTGCTAATAATAACTTGCTAATCTGATACTCAGTAAATGATTGGAGGAAATATTGGGAAATAATATTTGGATTGAATGAATAAATATAATTCATTCATTCATTAAATGGTGAAAGAGAGATGTGTCATGAAGATAACAGGTCACTGATAATGCCATTCTGATATAATGAGTTGTTATTGTAGTTTTACACGCTATTAAGTTTAATGTACACTAGAATAACCTAAATCTTATAATTCCTATCAAACCAACATTGAATTTATGTCAGATTCATACTAATCTTATAACACACTACATATCAGATGTCCAAACAATAATCAAGAATTGTGTGAAGTCTACTGCACAGTTTGATACTTGTGGTCATTACTCTAATGCTTTATTGACATACTGTATGTTGTTTAAAGATCCATTGTGTGTGTCTTTTCTCAAGGGAGAATTAAATGCAAAAATATGAAATTCCTTTTAACCAACTGTAGAAAGACTACGAGGATATTTTTGGACAGTTGTGAAACAACTTGAATTTCAGTATAATATACTGAAATGTAGCTGCTGTGATTGAACCTTTGTGCTCCTTGATGGTCAGTATCCGTCAGAATGAAATCCAGGTGGAGGGGGATCAGGAGTATGTATCTGGGTATGTGTTGACCTACTCCGCTGGGTGTGATCAGTGGTGCAGAGAAGGATGAGAACTAAACGGACAGCATCGGTGAAGTCTGTTGGAAACGTTGTGAGTGAGGCTGCTTCTGGTTGTCGTGGCCTAGTTACAGACTGCTTGATGTCTAATTCATAGCGTTCTCCTCCTCACTGTGGGGAGAGAGCCCTCCATCAGGTCACATGAGTCATATTTAATGCTCTCTCTCTCTCTCTCAACCTCCATGTTTGTTTATTATTGCTTCATTGTTCCCATCCTGATGGGAAACCTCTTCACCCTCCATTTAGAGGGGTTCATATTCCCTTTGGCTGAGTAAAATGTTTTCACCAGATTAATACGTTGACTTTGGTCAGATTTAAAGTCAGTGGCTGGAGTCGTGAATGAAGGTCAGGTCTACCACGGGCATCTCACCCACTGACGTGTTTCAAATTAGTAGATGTGATAATAATAGTAATAAACTTTATTTGCACAGCACCTTTCATACACATATGCAGCTCAAAATGCTTTACAGCAGAAAAGATGAAGACATTAAAACAAACAAAACAACAGATATGATTAAAAGACATTAGAACAGTATTAGAGAGGTGCAGGCGTTAGCTAGGCAAAAGTGTGTGAAAAAGTATGTTTTGAGCTTTGAAATAACTGTTATGATCAGATAGAACTGGATTTATTGTTGATTCCCAGTTGACTTTTCCTGCTGCAGACACATCCAGAGCATCTTGATGCATCAGTGGCATCCAGCTGTGGTTGGACGCCCTGATTCAGTCAGCGTTCTATAAATCACAAAAAGGGAAGACTCAGACTTGGATTATAACTCTGAACACTCTGTGACAATGTGGAACTCTGTGGAACAGAAAGAACATTTGAGTTTGTCCACCAAAAACGACTGCTTTGTCTTTACAAACGCGGATGGTTTTAATTGTGCTTCAGACTCTCTCCTCCATGTTGTTTTGGATTTTAACTGTATTCAGGAAGGGACCCCGGCCTCGCCTACAGCGAGACAGGAAGGCGCTGGTGATTGATGGGTCACACAAGGCGCACAACAGCTTGGAGGAGTCCGATCTTATTGACTGTATGAGAAGAGAAGTGGGATGAAGGAGTAGAGCCAAGTTTTTCATGTTCTGTCAGACCAAAAGGAATGGAGCAGCATCAAGAAGGAGGTGAAGACAGGGTCAGCAAAGGAACTGCCACCGAGACTCAGACAATGGGAATAAACAGTAGGTGGACCAGCAGGGTCAGGATTTATTCAATGGTTTGAGGCGACAGAATGTCTGAAATATCTTTCAGAAATATGTTGACAGGACATCAGAGCAGTTCTGTGGGTAGACTGTTGTTTCCACAGACAGTAGAGCTGCAGAAAGGAGAAGGAGAAAATGTGTCAATTGGTGATAAATGAATGATTTTCTTTTGCTATAACCTTGGAAGTTCTTAGTATACAATCTAATCTCAATCAGTGTTAGAATTCATATGATCTTCATGGTATTTATTCCTGAACACAAAAATTGTATTCCGACTACCAGTCAAAAGTTTAGACCCGCTTTCTCTTTCAATTGAATGAGAAAGCGAATCTGAATGTTTAAACAAAAACAAAAAAAAAAACCAAAAGACATGTTACAACATGAAGACTGAGAGCCCTCTCACTTGTCTCTCCAATGAGAAATATTTTATATTGAGAGCATCTGGTGTGTGTGTGTGTGTATGTGTGTGTGTAGCTGTAACCAGCAGATGGCGCTTTAGGCTCAGTCTCCTCAATCGGTGTCACTAATCACATTCTGACACACATTTATTGGCTTTTGACTGACAGATAAAGATCAGTTCTGATTGATTTAGCTTTCTCATAGAAATAGGTCGTGTTCAATCTGTGGAACATTGTTTGACTTTATTTTAGAGCGTGTTTCTTCAGCAACGGCCGAGGACCCATTGTAACGTTTGTAAATTAGCCTACGATGTTGGATAAATAATGACAATCTGGTGTGGTCTTCAGATAATGTATGATATATTCAGTTATGTTCCATTGTGCTGACAGCCTTCAAATCATGCGGAGCGCTAACCTGAACCTTATTTGAAGGAGGAATTCTATGTTCGAGGAAAGGTGGTAATGAGCACAGAATACACACACTGCCTTGAGATGAAAATACCACACCACAGGTAGGGGGTGCTACAAACAGAAACTGTACTTTGAGTGGTAGTTGGGTATAGGAACAAACAGACCAAATGGTTGTTTGAGTCGGAGGATGTGCGCGCTACAATCAGCTGCCACTCAGAGGCTCCTTTGACATCATGTTCTCACCACGCTCCTGTGAGCAAACATATGATGACATGATGCCAACGCACTAAAGTGGAAGGTGAACCGTTCCTAAAATGAAACATTCTCAGTCCTCAGCTGCACAGCACCGCCTGACCTGCCTCTGTGGTTGGTGTGGTTAATTAACATTTCACAGATCGGAAAAAAAAATCAAACCATTTCATGCTTCAGCTTTTTCTGATTAGTTCTTTGTAGAGCTGGAGCAGTGTCTGGGGATACATATATCACAGTACGGTATCGTAGGATTACGATAGGTACACTTTGATGGGACATGCTACAGTCTGACACTGTTCCATGTTTTAAGTAGACACAGAGAGAGAGGAGAAACCCTTTGAAACCTTCATGCTACATTTAAAATAGTCATGGGTTCGATGTTCCGATTCAAGTTGGGTATTTGTTGAACTGCATCTGCTGCTGGCAGTAGGACTCATCCAGGAAATAGTGAAGTGCCTTCATTCTTTCCAGCCACAGAGGTTTTAAAACATTCGTTTTCATCATCTCCTCATCTCGAAACACTCATCCAATCAGGGTGAGCAGGCAGACAGCGCCATGGTAACATGAGACCTTCTTACGTGGTGGCAGAAGAAACACTCATCATTCCTTGATAGAGCCACAGAGCTGTTTCCAGGGAAACCGTGACTTTCAGGTGGACGTGTGTGTGTGTGTGCTTTGCTGTCAATAGGTTTGAGATTCTGGGTTGATTGAGCCTTGTGACCCAACAACATGTTGACTGTGTTTGAGACCAGCGGACGCCTTCAGACTTTACCGATTCCGGTTTCCGATTGTCATCAGGATGGTCAGACAGATCCATGGAGACATTCTACTCCTCCTCTATCACCTCTACATCTCAGTCAGTTATTTCCAGAAATGATGTAAATCTGTCCATTCCCAGTGTTCTCTGACTAGTTAAAGCTGTTCCATACAGGCAGCACTAAACATAACAGAGATAAAATTAGACAATACAGCACGATTAAAAGAGCACAAGTCAAACCTGGAACGCTGCAAAGACGCTTAGAAACATGATGGAAAGTGGGGCTGCAATATTCATCAAATAATAATCAGCTGCTAAATTAACTGCCAACTGTTTTTAATGAAAAAAAAAATACTAAACTGGATGATTCTGAGGCGTCTTAAATGGGGATATGTTTATTATTTCTGGTCTCTGTAGTCCTCAGATGACAGCAAACTGACCAAACTGTCTTTGGTTTGCAGACAAAACAAGACATCATCATTCAGTGCATGTTTGGGATTGAAATATTTTCACCATTTTCTGCCAGGTTATACACCAAACAACTAATGTTGATTAGTGCAGAAAATGGATGTTATTCATGGATGAAAGTAGCCTGATGAAACACACACATCTGGTTTTGCCTGCTGACATTTTTTTTCTTCAGAGTGGCTGATACTCATGGCTGATAAGGATTTTTAGGACAAAAAATACAGGCGCTTCTGCCGCTGATGAAGAGGTACTGTCAGCCAAATGTAGTTGAAAAATTATCATGTACATGTAAGTTCAGCCCAAAAAGTACAGCCGCTGTTGTGTGTGCTGATTTTGACAGATGTTGAGAAAAGTGATTTTTTTTTTCTTTTTTTTTTTTTAGCGGAGCAGCATTCAGGACGTGAGGCTGCTCACACGTATGTGCTCCATTTCTCAGCAAATGAAAACATTTGGCATTTTCTCAAACGTGAGCTACACTTATCTGATGGGACTTTCAATGTCATCGTCAAGGAAGATCTTTGTTTTCACTCCCACGCGACATGAAGCATAATCAGCAGATCGAAAACCACGACGAGAGGAAACTGTGTCAGCGGCAAACAGAAAAAAAAAAACAATGAAGCTAGTACAGGATGTTCAGAGGCGTGTTATTGTGATAATGTGGAGTAACATGTACACAGGCACACAACCCTGAAACCAATTCATCTCATTAATGAGTGACCTTAAGACGAACCGATGGAGACAGCAGAACCTCCAAAGGAAATACAAAGCCTCTCTCCTCAGCATCTCTCACATTTCCTGTTAATTAGGGGAAACAAAGTGGCCTTCGCCGCCACTGTACGTTTCAAATCCTCATTTAACACATGAAAGTGCTCTCTTCGCTCCTCGGGAAAGACTTGCTTCAAAGGCAGTGTGGAAAAGTCAGCAGCTGCATAGTAATCAGGGGATTAAGATTTAGTATTCACCAGCATCACAGGCGTGTGTGTCACAGATTAGCGTTTGTGTTCTTATCACCTCTGGTCTGACGTCTCCATCTCGTCGACCTGATGCGACGCCCTCTCATCGCCTTTGAACATGGTTCCGTTATAGATTGCTGTCATTGGATCCTTACAAGAGCTGACTTAGCTCACACATGATCTAATCTAAAATATTATGACGGAGATACACTGCTCCTTTTTGTGTATAATGTTGAATGTGTGTCGCTGCGACTGCTGTCTGTGTTTTCATAGCAGGTGTGCAGCCAGACGTCGAGGGGTACTTCCTGTCCATCTGGCCTCAAACACTTGAAGGCTCACAGGCTCCAACACTGAGTGTTTGTGTGACTGTCAGAGCAGCTGAGCGGGAAACTCCAATTTACAGCCGTGCCCGAACACACCATCCAAACACTTATGTCAGCAGGACACATGTTGTGTCTTGTAATGACTTATTAATTGTTATGGACAAGATTCATTCAGAATGAATATTCTTTGTCTAATTCCTTGTGGTACGCAAACATGTTTCTTCAGAAGTGTTTATGTTGAAAAAACAAATTGCAAATGTCCATTAGTAATTCTGACACATACAGAACAATTTCAAATTGGGTAGGACATGTTTTTGTGAGACTATGCTCCACTTCAGGTCTGTTTCAAGGCCACAGCTGGCGCAGCCGTCAGTGTGTAGGAGCAGAACGAGTCGGCAGCAGAGTTTATATGCGAAGGCGAGTTTGTTGTGTTTTACCAGGGAAGCATCTGTCACGTGTTTTGTACGTCCAGATGTTGTTTGTGTGGCAGCGAACAGTCGCTCATCTGAGAAACTGCAGTCTCCGTCTTAAGGTTGTTGTCAGGCTGTAGGTGTCTCATTCACCGGCGATCAGACGACTCTGACTCTGTCCAGAAAACATACATATGTGGAGGAAATGTGTTGTTTCGACTCAGAAGGGAAGAGCAGATTGAAAACGTTCCGTTTTTAGACGTTTAATAGGTGTGAATATGGAATATGAACTGTTGCTATTTAGCAGTGAATAGATAATTAACCTATGACACTGGGTCGTCACTCATAGGTTTGAGCGTCTCTGGTGCCGATGTATGTGAAATATTATGGTTTTGGTTGAGGAAACCAGCTGCTGCTCATTATTTTACCACTGTACACAGACCCTCTTTTGCCTGGCAGCTTTGGCAGCAGAGGAATACATCTGGAAAGCGTGGGCGCTTTAATGCCTAAAAATGAGTGCAAAAGGTAGCGACTAAAATAAAGGAACCATCATAGTAGAACATAGTCACAGACAAACTCCTACGCTGAGTGCTTTCTATGGCGCCGTCTCTCAGCAGGATGCGTACTCCTCTATTTGCTGCCATTGATTCAGCACACTGCTCTGAAATGTTGCTGTGGAAACGGGAGATGGGGCCCCCCCCACTTACCTCCTCCGCCTCCTACATTTCTATTCATCTGTTTTGAAGAAGTTGCCGCCTCATTGAGAAGAGAAAGATGCCTAGTGTCACCTAATGTGTTTATTTCTACTGCAGAGTTTCTTATTTGCTTTCTTCCTTCCTTAAATAATGTCTCGTTTGTCATGTTTTTGGTCCAAAGTAACATGTATTTCACGCAAGGGTTCAGGGTACGATTATATTTTACTTAGTTATTGACTTCAAAATGCAGAAACTCATTTTTTAAAGGGTTCACCCTCCAAAACAACAGGGGGCAGCATATCAGTATGAACTGGCCATTGAAACAGAGAAGGAAATGCTTCCTGGAAAAACTCCACTTGATTTGTGTCCAACACCCACGACCAAAGAATGAATTTCTGTCCTGGACAGCTGGAACACCGCAGGAATGTACCAGGACAACATTCTTGACACTAACGATATATTATGATCTAACAATTTGTAGAATTTTGTAGACTTTTTTGGCAAATTCAGATACACTCTTACAGGACCGTCTTGTGAAATAATTGTGATACATTTTATCTTTGACAGTGTAAAGTCTTTTGAGTCACGACCAGCTCAAAACCAGCGTTGCCACATCGTATTTGTACAATAATTAAGTCCTCTGTACGATGTGCGATCAATAATCCTCCAAAATGCCAAATATACGATAATCTGATCATTCTGTGACTATATTCTGTAGTTGGTTGGTTACTTACATACATACATACATATGTCTTGGTCAGTTTTCTTGCGCATCAAATCAGCTCTGAAGTGGTGGAAGGATAACGCTGCTCTGACTTGATGACTTGGAAGCTGACAAGCTTCTATGGGGTCGGACGGCCATCACTCATCACACAGCCTCCGTCATCGACACAAGCCTCGATACGGGTTTCACAAAACTCTACCTGAATTACTCGACACAGCTTTGAACCCTTGACACAGAAGCACACATCACTGTTGTCATTTCAGTTCTGACGGGTCATCGATAATTCATTAAATATATGATAATGATGATTTTGTGGTACAATAATCCTGCATTTCCAACCAACACTGCTCAAGATAGGTCACAAATCAAAGTCTGAAAGTGCAACTGTCAAGTTCATTCCACACCTTTTGAAATGTCTAATTCCTCTGTTGTAGCATCATGATGCCTGGAATATGCTCACTCACCATTTTATAAGGTACACTTTCATGACAATGATCCCTTTTAGTTCTGATTTAGTTTGATGGCCAGAGGCTGTGATGATGCTGTTCAGAACTGATGATGTTTTGTTCACACAAACTAAAACAAATATGAGTGTGTTTTTCCAGCTGTGGCTGTGTGTGACTCTGCTCTTAAGCATGGTCCTGAGGTCAACTCAAATACTAAAGTATTACTCATTCTGTCTGTGTGTATCACATGTACCATGCGTACCGTGTGTGTGTGTGTGTGTGTGTGTGTGTCCAGGCTGTCTGTTCGTGTGGTCTGATCAGTGTGTCATTGTGTGTCCTCTCTCCCTCTCCCTCCTCCTGCCAGTCACCCCAGAGGCCATCGGCTTCCTGTCGGCAGTGGGTGTCTTCATCATCGCGCTGGCTGTCCTGTTCCTCTTCATCAACAAGAAGCTGTGTTTCTCACGTGTCGGTGGTCTGCCCTGTCTGGAGCAGCACGGTCGCCGCAGGAAAGGACGACTGGGAGTCCGCCAGGGACTTGGTGAGTGGCCGACTGTGGGAGGTTGTGCCCACAATAAAAACAACAGCAGTCGCTGTTAGAATGTTTAAAACATCAGCTGCAGTACAAGCATGTTTACATGAGCAGACGTCTGATGACCCTAAATAAAAACACATGCATTAATAAATACATGGTGACACTAATGAGACAGTTCACGACTTGGCTGAAAAAAACAAACTCCTATCTCCTGTCGAAGAACCTTCACAGAAAAGAATGCACATTGAATTTGTATTTGATTTTAATGTTCGTACTGTTTGTGTGTCGACTGAGGTTCTCCACAGTTATTGTTCAGTGGCGATGGATTATATAAGCTGAAACATCTCGAAGATAGAATGTGTCTGCTGTGTTATAAAACTCCAATTAAACTCAAACGGCAGCACAGCGTGGATGTGGGCGAGTTTGTGTTTGTGCGGTAGTTTCTGTGGGCGAATGAGTCCATATGAGAGAAAGAAGATGTAAAGAGTCGAGTGAGTCAGCCTCATCGTGCCAAAAAGCTCTGCAGCAGCGCATGATAAAAATATTAACATTATAGAACCTTGAAGAACATTTCAGCGGAGAAGGAAGAAAAGATTAAACAGTGAAAAGTGCAGTTTGTACTTGTCTTTCACTTTTCAGTTCCCACTGACTGAAACCCACTTTATTACATTTTACATCCGTTCAAAACAAGAGTGCTTTATATTCAGGAATGGGACAGTGAAATAAATACCCCCAATGTATTCACATCACAGCAGACAAATACAGAGAACGTCTGATTGTCACACTCAGCAGCTGCAGGATCAGCAGAAAACAAAATGTTGCCTCCTTATGGATCCTGGTGTTGTATTTAGTATGTTTTTTTAAAATTGTTTCGGCTGTTTCTGTCCGTTTTATTACAGCAAACAAATTTCCTTTTCAACGTACTGCAGCGATCTTGGCTGCCGGGCCCATGCAGCTACAGTTCACTTCTAAGGAATCTTCTCTTGTCTCTGCCTCGCCTGAAGCCGTTACAATATTTACAGTAACTCAAGTGAGCCAGTCGAGTAGCTTCTAATAATACATGGACAATACTTTTCAAAATCATCAAGGTTCTTATTATATTCCTAATATATCATTTTCAATATAGAATCAGTGTTGCATTAACCTGTATCAGTGGATCAGTCGTCCTACATGAAGGTCTGCACAAACTAAGACGGGCCCCTCCCTTGTTCCCCTCCAAACTAAGGTGCATATGAGGGTGGGGGTGATACTACATTTAACCACTTTCATTAGACTTAATTGTTGATAATCAGAATGGTTCTAACACAAGAAAGACAAAGCAGGGTTTCTATCCATGAAGAAAGAAATGGTTGAGTGAAGGTGGAGACGGGTTGTTTGCTGTCTCACTAGTCAAACAGAGACTTTTCACCAGGTGCCATCGCTCCGACTCAGGTATTTCCAGTTGGTTTCCTGAGCAAACAACATATCCTGGTTGGAATCTCTCCATAGTATTCACAAATGGACACCACAGGACAAGGTAGGGGCTCCTATAGGCCAGGGGGGTAAATAATTCCAGCTTTCTACAGTAAATATGACTATTGGGGTTGAAATCGTTCATGTCCGTTGTGTAGAACTAAGTGATATATGAAGCTTTTAAAGGATCGTTTATCAGCTGATGGTTAAGAAGTGTAATCCAACATCGTGCTTACGCTGTTTATGTACCATCAGTCATTAGACCGTCAAGGTGGTGCTTCAATCGGTAATATGATCAGAAATGGCGATGATGAAACTGGTGGCTGTTTGCAGTACACCTCCTCCTTTACTGATGTTTGTTGGCCAATTACAAATCATTTTGGATTAAATGTGCTGTGAACACATTTATGAATTCATCTCAATTTTGCATCGTGTTGTTCTCTCTTTATTCTTCCGTCAACCCTTCCCTTTCCCTTTCTCTGTCTCTGTCCAAATGGTGTCTGGTTCTTGCTGGTCATGGGAAATCTTGGGAGTCTCTCTATATGTATGAGAGAGCTGTTTGACACCTGATTTATCAGAAAAGTGACATGAATTCTGTCGTGAATGAAATGGATTTGGAAGCTTGTAGAAGGCTCAGCCGAAACTGTCAAGCAGGTAAAGAACGAACATCTGTAGTAAGAAAAACAAACGAGAATTTAAACGAGAAGACATAATGAACCTTATCAGCATGAATGTGGAAGCTTGTCCAAAGCTTTCAAAGCAAGCAGTTAACAGAGTAACCATGGCGATTGCTCACGTAGAGACATGCACTTAAGAGACGAGCTGTGTCACTCGTTCAACTGTGCGATCAAATTATGTTCCAATTGTGATGTGAGTGCAGTGACCCTCCATTTTTCTCCAGCGAGACAGGTGGTATGTATGCGTGGCAGCTCCATATGTGTTATTATTTTAACAGCTTTTCCACCTCAGACAGCCATTAACTACCTGATGCTAACCACCGCCTCCTGATTCCTACTGCATCACTTAAAACCTCAGACTGCATCTTGGTAGTTTACTTTCTCTGAGCATTTAAGATTTTCAGCGATGCTCCCTTCAACCTATGTCGCAACTATTAAAAAACAAGATGTTTGCAAAGTTCCACCTCTGCCTAGTGGTAAAAGAAATTAAAACAAACCCATGTAAAAACATAAAGCATGAAACCAAACCACTGACGTGTGGAATGTGATTCTGTGTCACTACAAGTTGGGGGCAAATGGTGAAGTGTGTTTTGACATTTCCTCTCCCATCACTCCTGCACTCCCAGCTGTTCCTCTCCCTCAATCCCTGTGTTTCCCTTTGTTTATCTCCATCCAGTGAACAGCTACGGTGGCGATGACGACGACGACACCAGCTCCTCTGACAGCGAGGCCGAGATCCTGAAGCAGTTTGAGATCTCGGTGTCACGCTCGCAGAGTTTCCGCACCATGACGACTAAGGGCGTTGAGCAGCAGTCGCAGACACAGCTGTCGTTGGGTCGACGCCATAAGTTCGCCCGACTGTCGGACCAGGAAGAGGGCAACACGGAGCCATCAGACTTTGAAGGTACAGGTGTTATCAGTTGATATTTAATTTGATTGTTAGATTGACTGAGGCTGTCAATAAACTACATAGTGTTTGACCAAAGAGCTCAGAGAGTCTCAGAGCATAGAGGGAGACTTATGTGGCTGGAAGAGTTTGAACACATCATTTCTTCATGAGGTTGAACAATGACCTCAAACAACCTTTTTTTAAATTCTGTTTTCACGGTCTCACTTTTAGGACGTGGAAGAAGGTGGAGCATTCACTACATGACAGCAAAATTTTAAATAACTAAAATCTTTCTCTTTAAAAGGGTGATTGATGATAATCCTGTGAACAGCAGAACATAATCTGGATTAGTCTTTGAATCATGCTACAGTGAAATTCTGCTGCCTTACACTCATTTTTTAAAAAATCCTTCACAACATCACACCTCTCCAAATAAACCCCAGTCCTATGAGACAAAATGTTTCTAAAAAAAATCCAGTTTTAATACTGATGCAAATGTATCCTTTGTATACACCATAAGGACGTCACCTTCTCCTCTGTTTAAAAGCAAATGCTAAATGATGTTTCTCATCATCAAACATGCTGACCCCTGTCATTTTGCTCGTAGGAGTGAGGTGGAATTTCCAGCCAGGATGACATGAATTAGTTGCGGTCACGTATGTCTCAGAGAACTGTGTTTTTATTTGTTGACCATCTCAAATCAGACAACACGTGAGCAGTGCAGTGACAGACACGTAGGCTGATGACTCATCTCATCTCTGCCTGTTGCCAGGACGACCCCTCTATGAAGCCATTGACTGTCTGACTGACATTAAGGACTCAGATAGATGATTGCTATTGATTGGCTCTGAGGTGCAGTCAGTTCCCATGACTGACTGCAGATTATTACTGTTCCCTTCAGAGTTGGTTCAGAGACTATGTATCTGTCATACATCCCACAGAGCACCCTTCATTGGCTTTCAAACAATTAAAAAAAAAACATTTAACTTGATTACATATAAGACTCCTTGACCTCGCCTCTCGTCCTGTACTGGTAATGTAGCTACAAATGTCCTTTTATTACAGACGAACAAGAATGAAATTAACAGGAAGGTGTATGGGAAATGGTATCTACAAATAAGGGAGAACACTGAAATACAGACCAGGGAGAAAACAAATGACACACAAAATGAAACACTAAGGGAAAATGGCAACAAAAGCAAAAAAAGGACCAAAGTACAAAGGCCAAAGTCTAGAAACCTACCACCTGCTGATTTCCCTATGTCGTGGCCTGTCCTCTACAGAAATGGAGACTCAGAGCCAGCAAGGTTTCCTGGACCCGCTTTCTGCAATAGCAGCAGAGAGCGAGAAGGCCTCAGCGCTCTCTCTGGATGTGTCTGACGGTGTTGAGGCTTTGGCTGCAGCGGACATCATGGACAGTCCCACACCCAGTCCAAGTCGGCCGGCTGCGGATGGCAGTGAGGACATGGACTTGGCTGTGGATTTCGACAAAGATGAACCTACAGACAGCTCCTCCAACTGGAGCCCTGAGGTACTCATTACTATTAGTAATAGTATTATTATTATTAGTAGTAGTAATGTTGTATCAATCCATTCAAATTCAAACTCTGCATTGATTTTTACTTGTGGAAAATATGGATTTGGCCTGTGGATTCCTTTGTTTATATTATACGAGGTTGAGGTCATGGGGAGTAGATAACTAGTAAATTAGTCAAACATGTACTGTTATACAACAAACATTCCAGACGTTCCTCAACGACCAAGTCAGTGATGATGTGTGAGATCACCCAGTAGCTGGGATATGATTATGTATGTAGCTGATATGCAAATGCCAATAGTCACATAAAGGATCTAGCACCCTCGCGATAGTTAAGTCCAATAAATCCCATGACGTTAGCATTAACCTTCACAAACGAGACTGCAGAACTGCTTCTCAAGCCCCAATCCCCTGAATCGCAACATTTTCTTATATCCTGTTCGACAAATGTGCATAGACTGAGACAATAAATCTGGTCGCGATAATCACCAGAAATGACTCAAGACGGAGCTTGAGGATTATTTAAACAGGGTCAGTGAGCTGCTGTTACCATCATGCTTAGCTGACAGAGCATCGTTCAGCTGTGAGAGGATTATCACTCTGTCATTTATCCTTTCAGGTTCATTTTGGAGGAAACAAATCAACCACAGCTTACCGAGGCCTTCGGGTTTTGTGTAAATAGTCGATATTTCCTCCGGCTCCCTTCACACTGCGTTGGCTCACCGAATCTCATGAATAATTATGTGTGTATGTTTGTGTGTGTATGTGTGCGCAGAGTGTTACATCCTCACAATCCCACTTTGAAATTGGTAGAAATCTGTGCATTCAACACCTCCCACACACACACACACACACTCAGTTTTCATCATTTCAGAAGACATCTCCATTTAGCAGTGTGTATCTTTTGGCAGAACCAGAATGCTAGATTTATAATGTTTTCATTAGCGTACATATCTTGGAATATTAATATCTCCAGAGGGCACGCCTGTCTCCAGCTGGTAACGGACAAACGGCACCTTTGTGACTCACCGTCATCTTTACAGAGCTATTGATCAAAGTGTTTGCTGTCATCAGTGGCTGAAAATCACTCAGGTATATTATGACAGGCACCAATAGTCCAGTACCTAACTCTAACTTGTGATAGTGACATGGCTTACCTAGTACTGCACCACCGCTCTATCCAGTACTACTACAACCATTTGCACTTCAAACTAGTCAGATACTGATGGTCAGTTTCTCTGCGTCAATCTATGACCCTAGAGGAACCCTGAATTATCACTTTAGGATATGCAAGGTTGTTTACGAAAGAGCGACATGATGACATGCATGTGTAGGCAGATAGGGAGAGAAAAAGCACAGACATAATAGACAAACAAACAGTTAATACTTGTGCTGCAGCTACTACAATACTGTTAATACTATCACAGTACTTACTTCCACTGTCTCTGACACTCTGAATTTCTGCTTCTGTCTGTGTTTCTTTCTCATGCATCCCTGACCTGCACATTCAGTAGACTGCAGCAGGAGCATGATTCTCTCATCTCCTCTGCAGTTGCCACGTTAACACCGACACTCTGTCAACACTCGACACAATCACTGTTGTGTATGCTGACGGTACAAGAGGCTGCAGAGGAGGAGGACGAGGAGGAAGAAGAGGGGGTGGTGTCTTCTTTTATACAAGACCTTTGCTCTTTTTTTCTCTGGCTCTTCATTTATTATGGCATCTGATGTAGGTGAAAATTATGTAATTTGTAGAATTTGTGCGTTTAATCATTTCTCCATCGAGGAACTGTGTTAGAAATACCTTAAACCACTTTAACATAGTTGCTGAAGGAGGGAGTCATCTGGATCTGGGATGGTAGCGGGTGTAGGTTTTACATGACAATAGAATGTGTATATTCACATTCTAGAAGGTGTCAACACTACATCTTCCTGAAATGTGTTCCTTGCGATCACCTGATGATTCAACATTCTACATATGGAGATGATCGGATCCAAACACAGATAGCGTTTCCTCAGCGTTAATCACTGTCAGACACAACCAAGATAACCACCGATACCCTGTGAACCCAGTTTCTTCTTGTCTCAAGTGCATTTCGATGGTGATGTTCCCTTCAGATCTTGGATTTGTTTTAATATGTGAAGAGTTTGACCATTTTCACTTTTGTTTCATCACTTTACTTCTCAGCAGGAGCAGCCTCCCCTCAGTGAGGTCATCCCTCAGCCAACGAGCGCTTCCCCACGGACCCCTATCTCCAAATGCGGTGACCTGGATCTCTCTCTGGAGTACCGCCCCGACACGGAGAAGGTGTTGGTCTCCGTTGTTGCAGCCCGCGACATCCCCGACAAGGCACGAAGCGGCATGGACTCCTGGCAGGTGCACATGGTCTTGCTTCCCTCAAAGAAGCAACGGCACAAGACTTCACTGCAAAGAGGTCCGCTGCCACAGTTCAATGAGACCTTCCGCTTCTCACGTCTGGAGCCGTCAGACCTGCAGATGTTGGCCATCCGCTTCCGGCTGTATGCACTGGAGGGCAGGATGTCTCGTGAGCGCATGATGGGGGAGAAAGTGTTGCGTTTAGGTGGTCTCAACCCGGCAGGAGGTGCAATGAAGGTGACACTAGTTCTGGAGCCTCGCAGTAACCTCAAGGTAAAGCAGTAGGATGATTTGTGCAGATTTTTTTGTCTGAATTACGAACTAGAGGTTTCAAAGGCATCATTCATGACGAGTGGCATCAGACTGTCTTGTCATGTGTGTCTTCTCAGAGCGTGGACTCCCAACTGAGCCTGTCTGCTGTGTCCCAGAGCGACAGCGCCTCGTCCACCCAATCTCTTACCCATGGCGGTGTCCCTGAGCTGCTGGTGGGCCTCACCTACAACGCCACCACAGGACGCATGTCCGTGGAGCTCATTAAGGGCAGCCACTTCAGAAACCTGGCCATCAACAGGCCACCAGGTGGGCAGGGATGCACCTTTAAAACGTATCATGAATTTAGCCAGGAAGAAGACAGATGACACTTCTACTTCTACTTCTTCTTCTCTGTCCTCTTTCCAGACACCTACGGTCGTCTGACGCTGCTGAACTCCGTTGGCCAGGAGATCTCGAGGTGTAAGACGTCAGTGCGCCGTGGCCAGCCTAACCCTGTCTACAAGGAGACTTTTGTCTTCCAGGTGGCGCTATTCCAACTGTCAGATGTGACGCTGCTGGTCTCCATCTACAACAGGCGCAGCATGAAGCGCAAAGAGATGATCGGCTGGATCGCTCTGGGGCAGAAGGGCAGTGGTGAGGAGGAGCAGCTCCACTGGCAGGACATGAAGGACAGTCGAGGACAGCAGGTCTGCCGCTGGCATGTCCTGCTGGAGGCGTAACGCTTTCAGGATTTTTCATTTCACAATGGAGGGACGTTTGGTTAGAAGGCTGGAAAGTACTGAGCGACATCAGCCATTCCATTATATGAGGAGGATGAACAATGTTCTACCTTGAAACCTGGACGTCGGATTTACACCAAGAACCTAATGACCTTCTTCTTGTGGAGGCTGATATAAATTTAAAATAAAACCCTCCTAGATACATGGCAACAAGACACCTCAGTGTAATTCCCTTTTTCAATTTAGCTCCCCCAAAGTGACATAAAAAGGTAACATTAAGGTTTGTTGCAGAAATGATTTTGTCCCTCACAGATATTTAAGTTTAAAGATACATATTGGTCTTTAAGCAGAGCTCCATTCATGGTTTATTTTGTTTGCTGCAGATTCTTGTCGTGAAATGTTAGTAAGTACATGCAAATTGTAGCTGAGCACTTGATTAACCAGCCAGTCCTCACAGGCTCATTAATCAATCAGTGGAGAGGCAAAAACAAAGATGGTTAATGAAGACAGGAAACAGAACAACGGAGTATCTTAATGAGGTATTGTATCCTAAAAGTTTGTGTGTTTTGCATCTTCTGTGGCATATGGTACTCCCTCAATCTGACGATGGAACAGAAGCCGGCAGGTGAATAATCCTGACTGTCCGACAACTCAACACATACATAAGATAACATAAGATACGTAACATACGATCGACATGACTTGTGATATTTTAAGGAAGAACAAATGACTCTCAGAAAGTTGCAGATCATTGGCTAATTCTGCTTACAGCTTTCTGTGTGTTGAAACGGCAAACAGCTAGCACTACACAGACTTAGAAACCAGAAGGACGTTAAGATCTTGCCCGTTTTTCACCTCGTAGCTTTATCTTCACCACTGCCATGAAGTCGACACTGGAAAGTCAGACGTATTCCTGCCCGCTCACTTCATGTTCCACAGAATGTCATGGCCCTAGGGAGATGGGAAAGAAACACCTTTCTGACTATTACAAGTCAAATGGGTGCTGGCACAGAGGGGTCTGTGCTAAGACAACTCATTGCCATGGTCATGAGTTAGCGTTGAATGCTTAAGTGTGCTAGTTTAACATAAGAGTAGACATGCAGTGAATAGTGTGAGAGAGACGCCAGAACTGAAATCATTCACTGTTTGAACATTTTATGATTCAGTGTAGAATTGGTGTCTCATTCATATTCACCCATCATGTGTGGCTACATCAGCAAGACAAACAGTTAAAAGACTCTTGACCCCCAGTGGTCACATGCAGCCCTCACTGCTCAGCTACGCTGGATGATACTTGGCTCACAGGCCATAGCTCATTCCACACCCATCAACGCTAAGCAGAAAAGCAGGTTTAAATATCCTCCTGCAGCTGTTAGTAACACGGAATGAATTACCCTGGAAGTGTATGCCCCACTCTCTGTGCTAATTGGTTACTCTGAATGTAGTGCCGTGTAGTGCGATGACAGTAATGTCGCCGCTAACGCTCATCCTCTTCTGATCTGGGCATCACTGAGTCAGCGCGCAGTGGTTCAGTGTGCTGGGGGATTATGTGTTTCTGTTGCTGCCGAGCCTCATGGACCTCACACATCAACAACACAAAGTGTCAGCAAGAAAGTCACCCAAAGACATGACAGTTGCATGGAATTTCTGTGAGGCTACACCAGTGCATATCAAAACATTATGTTTATCCACCAAAAAACAATAGATATCATTCAACAAATGTAACATTTGTTTATTACGATCATATTCTCAGGAAAATCTCTGAAATGCTTTACATAGTAACCTGACATCTTGAACTGTTAACATAAGACAAAATAAGGATCCTAAGTCCTTTCAAATGAAGCAGCCTTACCAGCCATTGTCTTTCTCCATTTCGAGAAAATAAAGCACCTCCTTAATCCAGATGGTATAGGTAGGTGGCATTGAGGATTTCCAATTCAACACTATTGCTATGCTATTAAAGCTGTTTTTAGCAGAGGGGAGAGTTTGTGCAGGAAAAACATGATTTGCTGAAAATGGAGCCCATGATGATGACCCCAAAAGGGGTGTCATCGTTTTAAGGCAGGAGGCCACTGTTCCATTATTGATACATCAGAAGAGTGAAAAGGTGAGTACAGGAGGGCTTTCAGTGATGGCAGATGAGAACAATATTCCTCCATGACCAACCATGACAGAGGGATGTCAATCTCCCCATAATGAACCCAGAATTCAAGTTCCTGATATTTGTTGCCCTATAATGATATACGGTAAGACGTGAAGGTGTGGCTTCAGCTCTTCATCAGAATCAAATATTTTGACAATGTTTGATTCATCCTCCCCCACAGATGCCGTCTAGTATATTTGAACTATTTCAGAAAGCAATATTGGGTTTTATATACACATTTGTCTCAGTGTTGTTTACTATTAAACTGTTAGCACACATTCAAACAAATTAACTTTTGTCCCCTGAACTAAACGGACTGTAAGCGATGAAAACCAATCTCATATAATGAAAGATGGTTGTTGATCATAAGGTTAATGGGTGTCACTGCTACACGTTGGTATAATGGTTCAGCTTTCACATATGAACCAACTGCTGCAACAGTTGCGTGCTTGTTGCAAATCCCTATTTGCAAAATGGTTTAACATTCAAAATCTTTAGCTAGGTAAGGTAATGCTCTGGAAAAGTGTCTTTTACTAGATGCATTGAAGTTTAAAATTGTTTTACCCTTAATGAACAGAATAGATCTTTGCAACCACATATGTAGGTCTAACAAAATCAACACTCATGGTGTCATAGTAAAGGGATTATGTTCCATTACTGACAACTGCGTTGGAACGTGCAACATCTCTATATTCTTTTGTGATCAGTGCATTTTGCACTTTTGCTACATCTTCTCCACGTCACCAAAGGAGTAATGCAACACATTCCAAAGTGGTTTTGTCATGTTAATACAAAAATGCACAGGGGTGAGGATGTCAACAATGACAACTGACTGACTTTTATGTGTGACAGGGGTCTGATTTTGCAGTGAAAATTAATTTAAAATATCCAGATGAGTCTTGACTGTGACATCAGCACTTCTATTCAAGCGTGAATGATCTATATTTACGACAGTCTAATTTGATTTTATGCATGTCAAGTTGCTGTACAGAATATATGATATGTAGTATATATTTTTGAACTCGTAAATGGTCGATGTTCTTGAAGTATTTGTAAGTTTTCTATGGTATTAACAAATTTGCATGCTCAGTTTGGGATCCCAGACTAGGTGTTACACATAAAATTGTGCTGCAGATGTGATACAGTTGTAAAATTCTAATGAAGTGCCTGTAACTTTGGTTTGCATCTGCAGGAAAACATAGCCACCATAACTAAAGATCCAAAATTGCATGAAGCCTTGTTGCCATGTCAGTGCATGCATGGAGGAGCTTGTGTCTGAGGCACAGATTGAGTCAAGTCCACAATGGATTTAAAGAGGGATCGACATCTACGGTAAAGTCATCGTCTTTCTTTTCACGTCAAACAAGATCATGTTCTCAGTATGACTGATCCGCTGTTTCAGGATAAACATCACTTTAAACATCACAATATTTTAACTCAACAAAATGCAATGCTATTTTTTGCAAATGTGGCCCTAAATGAACTCCATATCTGAGGTTAGTTAAGTTAGTCAAACTTGTCAAAAGTGTCACACAGTAGAACATAATAGCAGTGACTTTGGTTGTTTCACTTTCTTACAAAGTCATATTAGACGATCAATAACTGCACAGGAAGCCATTTGCTCAGAAAACTAATCTGCTTCAAACATTCTGTGACCTTCCTGTTCTTGATATATATATATATATATCTAATAAGCAACAAACTAGTTGTTGATTTGATTTTTTTTTCAAAGAATTCCTCTAACTGTCATATGATAGAGAGTATTTCCAACATAATGGTGTCCACGTTCGGGTCCTGCAGCCCTAGTCTGGGTCCTGCATGCTGAGCCCTGGTGGCACCCACAAATCACTTTGTGTACCAACTTTTGTTGTTGCCAATAAAACCCAGATGATCCCTGCTGGGGGAACGTCTGTCTGCCATCTGTTTTGTGTGTTTTTCCTCTTCTTCCCAATCGCTGCTGAGACGTCTTAATTCAGCGAATGATGTTGTTTTCAGCATACAACAACTATGCCACAGTTCATTGCCCCCTGATTGGTGGTAGAGACTTCCAGTTTCCTCTGATAGAGGAAATCTCACAGACTGGATTAGAGATTAGGGAAAGTAACTTTTGTTTATAATCTAACCTAATCTTTAGGAACAGATGCTGTGCTTTGAGCTGATAAATGCAGATTTGCAGCTTGTTTTTGCTGATTAGCTACATCATAACAAGTTTATGGCAGAGATCGTGTTTCTTTTGTCTCTTTTCATGCTGAATGCCCAACTGAATATGAAGTACAGTGTGTGAAGTATCATGTTTGCTGATATATTCTGGCTAATGTTCCAGATAATGAATGAAAGCGGTCCCAAATCAAAAACCTAAATGAGTGTTTGCTGCAAAGCTGATTAGAAGCCTCTCACTTGATGCTCATAGGTTGTGATCATAGGTTGTGTGTGTGTGTTTGTATGTGTGTGTGCGTGTGTGTTTAAACATCAATGTCAACATTTAAAAAGACACACTTCAGTGTAATAAAAGTTGTGTCAGTCTGCATTCTCAGAAACAGAACAGCGCTGAATGAACATGAGACTGATGCTGGAACGTCGTGTCATCTTACGCAGTCTCCTAGCAACAGGAAACATCAGTCTCCGGGAGGACCAATGAGGAAGCGGTGTGTGTTGTCTGTTGTTGCTGTGAACGGGGTATTTTAGGAGGCAAGAGAGCAGTGAGTGTATCACCCCAGAGAGCTGGAGCTGCCTGGTTGTCTGTGTCTGCTGGGACCGACTGGAGCTCCGGCGTCAGGACGAGCAGGAGCCGCGCTGCTCCAATCGGTGCTGGGACGGTGGATGTGGGCAGGAAACCCGGTTCCCAGCCAGAGGACAACACACTTTTAAAGGGATTTACCAAACAGATGCGCCAAATTACTTAGAGGTGAGGAGCTGATCACTGGTGGATCGATGCATGGTCATTTTTGTAACTAATTTCAACTAATTTGTTGCTGGTTCCGTTTGAAAACATGGTAAAATTGACATAAACAGTGGGATATACTAACAAGAAGGTTCAAACAACCATATCCCAATCAATTTGTAAGTTTAAACGAATTTTATGTTAATCTCGTTGAATGTGTTTGAAAGGAACGAAATCTGCGCACGCATTTGTGCGTTAAGTGAACGCGTTTGGCGCAGGAGAGCGTCGAGCGCACACGCGCACGAACGCACGCACGTATCCATCATCATGCATCATTCACCCACATATTACATATTCAGTTGCAGTGAGAATCTGAGTCACGTCGTGAATGCTGCCCACTCTGGTCATGACCGTTGTATGGCATTTGAAAGACAGCCTCCTCACGCGCGCGCGCGCGCACACACACGGAATAACAACACCAGCTCTGAGCAATAACATTGATACATGTGACAAATGCTAAAATGAAATAAGCTGCTCTCGTGTGTGGAGACTCACTCACTGTATTCAATGATTGATGAATAGTTTACAATTGTAATCCGTAGTCCTAATCTCATAATAAAACATTAATAATTGAGTATTCAGTGCCTAGATTATGAGGACTTTGATCATGTATAAACAATCCAGATATACATGTTTGTGTTGTGGAGAAACTGGACTTCATATCAATGAAATCAGAGTATATTTAGATTTTTTGCTGAAAACCATGTTTTGTCAATTTTTTGATGATATTTTTGGCTCCAGCTTCATGCTCAGGTTTTTTTTGGTCTCCATCTTCATCCTCCTGCTCCTCCTCCTCACAAGCCTGTTTTCCCTCCAGCAGTCTGAGGGTGATGTGAGACTCCGACTGGCTCATTGAACCTGTGGTCAGACAGCTGAGAGGACCATCAGCAGCAGGTAATCACAGCTGCCTCGTGCGTGCGCTTTGTCTCTCTCAAACAACAAATCCGCAGTCCTAGAAACCTGGAGTTTTACATGTTAAAGTCATTTGGAAAAGAAATTACATTTGACGTCTTGTTGGAGGCAACAAACGTGCAATAGGAGTCAACAGAAACTCTGATCATCTTGTTGCAGGGCAAAAAACAGTGTTTCATTATTAATCAAATTGTTGTGTAATCTCTGTTTTCATTGCCTCCAGCGGCCCCTTCCCCTGTGAGAGAGATCAAACCATTCAACGACGTCGAAAGTTGCTTACTTCAAGAGGAAATATGCGGAGGAGGAGGTTTTGCACAGAGGCCTACAAGGATATTTTCAAAAAGTATGACCCTTTTCTTATTATTATCTAAAGTGTTCCCTGACCATGTTTTAACCTCTGCATGGATTGTTTCAGTCGTTCCCTCATACATCCGTACTTTCTTAACCCTTACAACTTGGCCTATAGATAGTTGAATTTGAATTTTTTTGCAAGTCATAATAACAAACAATCTCAGTACTACAGTGGTACTTGATGGCAATCTTTGAAATTACTACAAATGTAAAAGTATATGTAAAGTTTCTGTTGTTATTCTCCTTGACCTGTGTATTGGCTCCTGGACTAAAAAGGAACAAAATCTTGTTCTTCTCATCTGCAGCACCTGATACTGCAGGAGGAGCGGAGCTGCATCCTGAAGTTGTCCCTGGAGAAGCTTAGGTTCCTGGAGGACCCTGAGGCTTACTTGCGGCGCTCCGTCCTCATCAACAACCTGCTGAGGAAGATCCACCATGTGGAGGAGGAGCTGGAGGCAGAGGAGGAGGAAGAGGAAGAGGTAGAAGAAGAAGAGGAAGGAGAGGAGGAGGTCATAGGGGAGAGGGTGCAGCGGAGGCTGATGTACTCAGATAGGAAGAGGGTGAAGGTGCTTGTGACAGACTGTTGCTCTCCAGCATTTGGCCTGGAGGAGCTGCAGCATTACCGTCTGGTACCCTGTTACCCGTCAGCTGGTTGCCTGTACAGCCTGGGCACCTACCCATGCCTCACCCCCAACCACCAAGTCCTTCTGTGCAATCTGGACGACCATGGCTGACTGCAGTTACTCAACGCTTCTTTTTCACGCTGGAAGAAACCGACAGTGGACGTGTAACTCCTCACCGTCACTGCACAGGAGATGTGCCACCAAAAACACAAAAGAAACATGTAGGTCATTGCTTAGATCTGAGAGTGCGCCACTATCTCAGGATCAACGTCGTCTCTAACTTACTGTCTCAAACCGTCACAGCATCACTGCCACAGATTCTGTCACTGATTTTCGGTGATTTTGCTCATGTGAAGCATGAGGATTATTATCAGGGATTATTTCTGCAGCCCACTGTTGATGCACCTTGGCTTGTTCTGGGGTGTGTGTGTGTGTGTGTGTGTGGGGGGGCTGATATGCTTCTTATCTTTTGTGCTACAGTGTGATTATAAACTGTCATGTGTGACATTCCCTGGACTATGTGAATTATTAGGCTTTATCATTCACTGCCTGCAGGGAGAATATTTCCCTCTATATTTGACGTGATCATTTGAATCTGTTGTATTTGCATTATTTCTGCAGCTCTGTGCTGCTCTCTGCTGGTAAAAGAATTCCTTAAAATCCTGTCCCAGTGACTGTTTTGCCTCAATGAAAGTGAATGACAGGAAAAAGAATGTGTCTGTGATGTTTTCCATTTCTATTCGTGTTTGAGTCATGTTTTCTTGAATTTTTACAATGTCATTTTTTCTGCTATAAAAGAATTTGCGAGTTGATGACGTCACACCTTCTGGTGTTTCGAAGTCTAACTCAAGTAGAATGTCCTTTAAACTATATTGAATAGTCTTGGTTGAACCAGCAGTTTCTGTTTACATTAAAGCAAAATATTGTTTGCTTGATAAAGCTGGTTGTCTTCTGTTTGTAAGAAGTTGTGTAATTCATCCTTTTTCAACTCACAGGACGCTCATGTCTGTCTGTGTTTTGAGTGTTCTGTTTCTCTTGATAACAATCATTACAAGGGGAGGGGGTACTACTAATACTACTAATACAAGGCAACTATCTCAAAATAGCTTTTATGGAGAAAATCCTATTTTGATGAAAAATATATATAGAATTTTGAATTTCATTGCTTTTTTCAGCTGATTGATTATAAAATAAAATATGCAAAGTAACAAGGCGGGTTGTCTGTGTCTATTGATCTGCGCGGTCACGTTCAGTCGTGACATGTTGGTACGTCAACCTTACGTGCACGCTGGAACTAGAGAGGCGTTCAATGTGTTTACATTGACCATTAGAGAATGGAGGGGTCAATTTTGAGACAAGTTGACAAATATGTATTTGATGTTAATGTGGCACAATTAGTTGTGATCAGTTACTTGCATTACAATTGTTATACATTGTTTTTGTTACCTGCCAAATAAATCCCAGTGTCAAATAATTAATGTTCACAAAAGAGCAGGCTATGAGTTACAGAAGAATAGAATGAAAGCACAAACCGTCTTCTGACCGCTCGAATTTACTTCAGTCGTCCTTGGCCCATGCTACACAAAATTCGGGTGAAAATTATGCAGGTAGTTTGTGTGTCATCCGGTCACAAGTAAACACATCAACCGATGATACCTGCTTTGGTGTTTGAATATTCCGACAGTCCACGAAGGCACCAGGGGCAGAGTGCTCCCTGGTCTCCGTTCATCTGTCATTCAGAGTCGATCTGCCCGTCGAACAGGGCGCTGGACGAATTGGATCCAACCGAACAGGAACCACCTGCTCACTGTCTGTTATGTCGTGACTGTCCTTTAGTTAGTAGGTGTGTCTATCCCGTCACAAAGTTTGCAACATCGACTCGTTCTATTTTAACAACGGTTCACTTGTTCGCAGCTCCGCCGTGATGCTTCGGTTAGCTAGCTAGTGTTAGCCGACGGTCACCATCCAGTGCTCGTGGGAGCGTCGTCCACAGTTGAAACTACTTTCGGTTGCTAAACAGGGATAAACATGGAGAAAACGAAACGTTTCACGGAACTGTTCCACTCCCTCCAGGACCCCCAGCTTGTAGCCCAATTTCAGCGCATTTGTGGGGTACGCGGGACGTTTTCGAGAACGGTTGGAGACGGCGGCAGCAGCAAGGAAGCAGCGGGGTGGACTCAACCGCACAACGGGGCTTGTTACCACCAGCTGCCCGGGGAAAGTACGACCGAAACACTAGTCACAAAAGGAAGTGGAGACGGGGACAATATACAAAACGCAGCAGCTGTGACTCGAAGGACGACCGTGTTTTCGAGAAAACATGAGCATGGAGGTGAAACCGCTCCCCGCAACGGGGCAGTGACCGCCGGGGTGGGAACGGCTGATTTGACCGGGACAGACCCATCAGGAACGGAGGACGTCAAAGCCCCGGACCCATCTCATTGTAGCACGGTTAAACCCCTACGCAAAAACTCCTTAACTGGGGACGCTGGACAGGAGTTCTTGATAGAGAACCGCTTCGTGTACTATTTGTTTACTTTCGGAACCGAGCTGGGGAACGAGTTCTTCTACATCACCTTCTTCCCCTTCCTCATTTGGAACGTGGACGCCTTCGTGGGCCGGCGGCTGATCATGGTCTGGGTCTGGGTCATGTACCTGGGTCAGTGCACCAAGGATGTGATCGGCTGGTCCCGACCCGCCTCCCCGCCTGTAGTCAAAGTGGAGATGTTCTACAACTCCGAGTACAGCATGCCGTCCACACACGCCATGTCCGGTACAGCCATCCCCATCTCCCTGTTCTTCATGACCTACGGCCGCTGGGAGGTAAGTACATCCACCGCTCACCACATGATAGAAACCAGACAAGTGTTGAGGAGCCTCATGTCTGTGAAGTTTCGCAGACATCCAGGTCATGGTATCTTGCTGGGTTAATTCGTAGGTAACTGGACTTGTAGTTTGCTTGAAGACTTTCGCAACTCATCCCAGAGTTTTCATCAGTTCTAAAGAAGAGAACAGAACTGAAGAAGATCAGAGCTGAAGAAGCTTCTCTGATGAGTGGTGAAATGTCTTCCAGTTTCATATGAATCACCCAGTAATGTACAGAAGCTCCATCCTCCTGATTTCTACGGAGGACCCCAACTTCCCCTTGTGATGTTTCACAACATTTGCCTCTTCTCCTCAGATGTGATATCAATCCCTTATCAGAGAGTGAACAGTGAAGACTCACTGGGCAACTTTCCTTCTCACATTCACCTTTTTAAGTCAATATATTTGATGTAAAAGAAACACGTTAGAATTGGCTGATGTAGATTTTAAACAACCCCAGAAATATACTTTTTTATTTTTCCTACAAATTAACTGGCTCTGCCTGAAATTCCTCATTTTTTCCTGGTCCACATTTGTTTAATGGTCCTTTAATTCAGGCTCATAAAACATTTTTGAGGGATTTTAAATATGAAAGTATCTCTACATTGTTGAGACCATTGATCACGATGCCTAATTTTCCTCATAAATACAAATACAGAAAAAAATGAACTAAACAAGGATAAACAAAAGAAAATGTACACATGGTGGCACAATATTGACAATATGACATATTTTCATGGGGAGGATTTATATGTTATGGACGATGGTCTATACAATATCTCCTGACATGTGGCTGATATGCATCAGTCCTGGGACTCAACACTGCCCCAAAATTGAATGGGTTCTTCTTTGACTTATGCCTTGTTTCACTAAAATCAACTTGTTTAAAACTACACTACCTCACAAACCATACTAAAAACATGCTCTCCTGCAAAATGAACATTAGCACACATTTAAAAGCTGCAGCCTCTAAGTGAATTAATACATGGTCTCAATTCTTATTGTACTATGTGTGATAACCCTCCTTGGCCTCTGATTCACATGCTGTTCTGCTGACTGCTGGGAAATTACTGTTTAGTCAGTTGCTTAAATGTAGTTGCAGCCTTGCTCAAGGACACGTTCTGCCCTAAAGACAGCAGTAGTAGGAACACACAATATGCACATAACAGTCACAGACGGATGCTGGTCAGGAACAAGACACTGCATTTACTAAATTTACACTATTATTGACAGACATTATATACAGTATCTGTTGAATTACCAAGTATCACTTTCTGTGTCGGCTGCAATAGAACAGCATGCAAATGCGTCCCAGCTTTCATTACAGGATCACTGAGACTTTGGCCTTTTGAAATCAGTGGCAGAAGTGACATTAACATTCCATGAGCAACTGGTGCCGCGGATACATCGTATGACTTCATTGTCATAACTTGTCCTTTAATATGTGACATTTACTGTAACGTACAGCCCTAACGAACTTCATATGATCTGTTTGGTCAGTGAAGTGCCTCTTTGGTTTCCATCTATGGTGGAGATCATATCATTTGAAATAACATGCGTGCAGGCATTTAGTTTTGACAAACTGTTTTGTTGATCTTTTCCGAGCTCCTTCTGTTCACTCAGGAGGAACAACACTGCTTTGTATCTGTGAACTGTCTGTTCAGTCCGCTTCCATTGTCTTACTGAGCATCTACACTGAGAAGGATGTGATCGACTTCACCAAAAATATCCACTAAACACAGCTGGCAGAGATCAGTAGACTTTTCTAAAACAATAGACAGATTTTAATGTGACTTTGGTTCTAGTCAGTTTGAAAATTAGTTTAATTACATTCCCAATTTGGGGTCAAAGTTCATGTAATTTCATTTCAGGCTTACACCTCCCCACACAGTCCAGAATGGTCTGATTGGATTTTGTTGGGCAAAGGTCAAAGTGACTTCCTTGTTCTGCGCAAACACTTTGCGGGCATTATTGTTGAAGGCCGTAGGGTAAAGAGGGGCAGTGGTTAATAGATTGGTTTCTGACAGCATGTGCGGCTGTTTTCACTTGCCTGTACCTTGAGCTTTCTGGGCGAGTGAGATTTGTTCCAATTTCCCAGACAAACTGTCCTTGTTGAACTTTGACAGTGCTATTAGCTGATCCCAGTGATTTTCGGCTCCTTCATTGTGCACCATGTTTTGAAAGGGAAAATGTCTGGGAATCCTTTATTATGCTGTCTAAGTAACTGCAGTCAACAGTGATTGAGGACCCGCTGCCTCCTGGTAGGTGAGCTAGAGCAGGAGATAAGAGAGATGACCCCTGACCTGCAAGTGCGGGATTCATCGATAAGACTGATAAGGAGTCTAGTGTTCCCTTCCTATCTGTGTTTCAAAAGCGTAGTTCTCCACTTGAGTTTGCCAGCCCGTTGAGATTAAAAGCCACAGAACACGTCTCCATATGGCTCGATCAGCACTTTACACAATCTTTTTTCTATGCTGGGGTGGAACAGCAGATTAAACATTAACCCAGGTCTTGAACCGAATGCTCTCACCTTAATTATGAAATGTTATTCTTCAACTTAAGTATGTTGATAACGGATTTACACCTCATTAATTTGTTCATTCAACTCCCTGTTGATAAAATAATCTTCTCTGAGTCACTGAGAATGCTACTATAGGCATCTTCTTCGATGGTCTTGAAAACTGATTTTATTAGAACCTGTATGAGGGGCATTGAAATAAATGCAAACCCATTACTGGTGAACCAGTCCAGTTTGTAAATGTAGGCTTGCAAACAGGTGCATCACATGGAAAGAGACCCTGTAGTCTGCATATGTTGGTTGTGGTGTGTGTGGTATTTGTAGGCAGAGATGTACCGGTATATGGTTCTGTCTTTGTTGGCTCTCTAACCAGTGGGAAACTGAAGTGCTCCACTGTTTTTCTTCTCTGCGTGAGACAGATAGGATACTTTGCCGTCTGTCTTTATTTTTCAGAAGGATGTATTTGTCTTGTTCTCATTTGTTTGTAGACTACCTACCGTATTACTGGTGCTGCTCTGGAAAGTGTCTTCCTGGCTGAGAGATGTCTCATTGTATAAGTACTATAAACCTGCCTTGACAGACTGCCTTTTTTGTCGCCAGCTCGATATACATTTTTAAAGTAAATTTTGTCCCAAAACCCAGCTTGTCCCAGCTTTTTAGATCTAACTACATTACTGCCTGACTGACAAGTCTTCCTATAGCATAAAATCTTGACATCGGGACTCATTTTACTTTTCTGTTTGTTAATCTGTTTTGGGATTAAAATCCAAGCACAACTGTAAAACGAACAGAAGATACGTCAGAGACCTATTTTTCCACTAACTCTTTTCTTTTGGGGGTGATGAAGTCCGTTTTCAGTTCATATCACAGACAGGTAGATAACACTTCATCTTCCCAAGCAGAGGAGAGAGAAGGCTGTGTCTCCTCACTTCATAGACTCATATAAGTTTTCCTGTTGAAACACTGCCTTAGCCAACGTGTCTGAGCAGAGCAGGAATGTTTGGACGGGCTCAAGTCAGACGGATCTCCTCCCATCCCGCCTGCATCCCACAGCTCAGATTCTAACTGGAGCCAGATGTCTCACAGTGGAAGAAAGAAACATAAGGCACAGGACGAGAGACAGAATACAACAACTAACAGAAAAGGATGAGGGAAGAGATGCGGGGTTATTATAGAAGTGCATGAAGGAGGCTGCACCATAAAAGCAAACATAGGATAATAAAGTGGAACTTGTGGAGATAATAGGAGGTGAGAAGGACAATAGATTTGGGCTGTATAGTTTTATCGTATGCTCTTTTATTGTCCAAATCAGAAAACATGGCAGTAAACATATTTTGTGAGTGACTTCCTGCCTTTCACAGGAACAGAAAGTGTTTCCTTTTAGCATAAATGAGTTTAGCAGCAGTCCCTCAATTTAACCTCCTTCAAGTTGTTTTCAAACTTTTTGCATCAACTAAAAACATGATGGGAATAACCTCTATGTGCAATAGCAGAAAGTAAAATATTTAAACAGAAGAATGACTGTTTTCAAAATTTCTGATATATTGGATATAGAGGAGCCCAAGCTCTTCGTGGTGTGAAGGCCTGTTAAAGTGGTGTTTCCACACAGCACTGAAATTCCTTTCGTTTTGCTGTCATTTGGATGTGTCAGTGTGTGGTTGCAGCTTCTCGTACCACACTGAACCATAGTAATAGTTATAGCTAAAAGTAATTACGCCAGGTGATGCTGTTTGACTGAGCTATCATTCACTGGATGTGAGATGTTTGGTTTGTGAGTAGCCTCAAACCAGACCAGCTTACAACTCGCAGCGTTAAATGCTGAGATCTGTGATTTGTGTATGTTGTTTGTTCAGTCAATAACATGAAGGCTAAGCAGTGCTCAGGCTAACGGTCACCAAGCTGTGTTCAGTGAACCACAAGCCACTCAGAAAACATCACATCCATTAAACTTCACAGGACGCAGCCAACGCAGCACCGCTGTGGCCACAGGCATGAAGCCAATGCAAGCGTGCAAACACGGCAGTGGGAACCAGTGACACACGTTTGTTTGCACGTGGACGGAGAGCAGTGTTTGGACAGCATCTACAGAACAGTTGCATCAGCTCGGCTAGTCTTCCCCCAAACACAGCGCTGATCTGTGCATGTCGAACGACGGCGTCGGACGTGCTGTCACAGCTAATCCACCCACAAAAAGATGCCTGTTTGACTACCCCCTGCCCCCTCAGTCTGATCTCACTAGTTAATACGTTCTCATGGACAGTACGTGGAACCTGGTGGTTTCAGAGGCACCTGTACGAGTCTCACAACTTTCATTTTCAATATTTGCCATTAATGCACACAGCTTCTGTCTGCTGCTAAAATCTAAATGGGTAGTTTGTGCTTGGATTAGGAGAAATAAGTAGTTGAAATAAGCTCTTTAATTCTCACATTCCATCAAGGCTTTGTCAATGTGAGTTTACGGACCACAAGGTGATAAACATGACCTGTGAAGATCTGACCATACAGTTTCAACCAAGGCAGCTTCAGGTTTCTTCTGTCGAACACTGCTCTCAACTCAAGCAGCTGTATCGGTGATACATCCATACATCAAACTGTCCTGATGGGTCCTTTTACCCCCGAAGGCTGCAGCTCGGGGACTTGATGGCTGTGATGTCATTGTTGTCCACCCAAGGGAAATCTTAGCGATCTCAGCACACAGGAGCCAAAATAAAGAGAACAAAAGGCTTTTAGCAAGTGTGCAAACCTCAGCAGCTCATCACTCTTTCATCTGTCAACTCAGCTGTCACTCATTTTCTCTCATTCTATTCATTCTTCCATCTGTTGTCACACCACGAGCTGAACTCTGACCTGACCGCACCATCTAGTATTTATACAAAGTTCCTTTTTAGGACCATCAAGGTGCCATATTCTATAAATCCAGTGTCAACAAACATGAATTGTCTGCTGAGGCTTAAGATGGCATGATATCACATCAGTGAATTCAAACAAAAGAAAATCATTAAATTATTAATTCCAAGAGTGAATCCATATTGATTATAGTGAATCATTTCACTACAATTCTGTCTATAAGAAATAGTTAGAAATTATTTAACAATCTTTTCAGATGACGCCTGCAATCTAGTTTGTCATTAGAGTCCTTCCTGTTTGGGGGCGTCTGTAGTGGAGGACCATTTAGAAATACTTAGTTTGAGTCATATTTCTTGAGTTTCTTGAGTGCAGGAAATGTGTCATCTTTCTGTGTTGCAACTGCTGTAACTGTTTTCTGGCTCCTTTTGCAACTTGCGCTGAAAGCAACCGATCTGAGTCACATGAGAGGGAACGCTACGGAGGAAGCCTGCCCTCCTGCTTCTCTTTGCTGTCGGCAAAGTACGTGTGATAAGGAACAGCAGAATTGCTGAAATATTTATGAGGTGCTTTGAGTCCAGGACACATTAGGCAGATAATCCCATCCATGACATCACTGCAGTATTTTATGGAGGCTTGATGTAGACTGAAGTGTACAAAGGATAGAAGTAACTATCTTACTCAGTAACTTTATCAGCAAACCACAATGATGGATGTTGGACAATGAAAGGATTGTTTGTACCCTTCACTTAGGTTTGGGTGTAAACACGAGTAACAAGGTTTTAGCTTTTCAGTACATTAATAAGGATGTACAACATGTATTGTGTTTTTACTCTTCCTTTGAAATGAAGATAAAGGAGCAGAAATCAAAGGAAATTGTTTTAACGTAAGGCTGAGTCACAAATATAACAAAACATTTACAATGTTTTCCTGCTGCTTTTAATGATCTCAAATATATGTATATTTTGGAAAAAGATGCAGTCACAGTTAGAAAAGACGCTGCAGGTTCTGAACAAGCTCCTGGTCAACCATCGTCAGTAGTGATAGCTTGTTAAACTTTGTCCTCTTTCTCCTCATCAGTACCCGTTTACACTGGGCCTGGGCTTGGCTCTCTGCTGGTGTCTGCTGGTCTGCATGAGTCGAATCTACATGGGAATGCACTCAGTCCTGGTAAGTCAACAGACACACACAATGTGTCAGCCTCAACAGCACAGAGGTCACAGTAATTAGAGTTAATATGGTTAACGCGCAGGGCAGAGAGGTAACATGACACTTAACCTGCTTTCTGCCTTCTCCGCATCACAGGGCTCATTAAAGTTAACAAATTGACACTTATTTGTACCAACGTTTCACTGTTACTGAGCAAGAAATATATTACCTGTATTTAGAAGTGGTGGTTTGTCTTCTAGTGAACAGAATGTTAGATCATGTGTGTAAATGTGGAGTTAATGATATAATAATAATGGATTAGAGCTGAGCATTAAATTATTTCTGTATTATTTTCAAATTCAAACACAGTTATAGAGCAAAGTGAAGCTGTTCTTCATATAAGGGGAACGTTGTTCAGTTGACAGTGACATGAAAGATGTTCCTGAAAGGGTCCAGGCAACTGTAGTTATTTGTACAGTGCCACTCAGAGGCTGATCAACAGGAAGCTGTCCCACTAGCTGGACGCTGAACTCAACCCTCTGAAAAATATCCTGCAGGTAGAAATGTGAAATAAGTGAATGTCCCACATGTTCACCATCAGCGAGTTGTTGTTGTTGGGCTATCATGTTTCTGTGCATTCTTTGATTACAATTCACTGTTAAAGGTTTAAACACCAACATTTTCAACAGAAAAGTCAAATTCTGATTTTATTTGTAGATCGCATTTTTTCTTAAAAATAGTACTTCAGTTTCCACTGTAATCAGAGAAGGAAAACTACAGTACTTGTACATCTGTTGACTAATATCTGAATCTAAAGGGGAAATCTAAAAAGAGGAAATGTGATTAAACTTACCAGTTTTAGATGGCTGTAAGTCCTCCTTCATCCTGTAGGGGGCAGTGGTCCTAGAAAAAGACAAATGATTAACATCCACCACAGATCAGTGTGGTTTGTTCTTTCAATGTGTTGGCCACATTAACCTTGTCTGGGTTCATTCATTCGCTGCTAAATGATGTCAGCCCAGTAATCGGTCAGGGTTGTTGTCCGGGGAAACGGCCTCAGTGGTCATGGTCAGAGGAAGTTCTTGATGTCGGTCTGGAACCAGTGTGCTGTGAGTGAGTGTCAATCTGCAGGCGTCTTTAGTGCACTGGCCATCCACACTAACTTCAGAAGGTAAACCCACATCATACACTTTCATAAATATTTTTTCATGGCTGCCTACCGGCAGTGTCGTGGTTAAGACCTCCACCTCTTGTACCACATGCGCATCTGTACATCATCACCACCACCACTCTTTTTTATCTTCTTCTTTGAGAAACAACATGTTGTAAAACAGTGACCTAGAAAATGTTCTGAACATCATTTCTTCCACTGTTATGTCGATTTATGATTCCCAGTGCGTGATTACACACTATAACTATTATTAGTCATCCAGCTTCAGTCGTTGTGGAGTTCACTGGCATTTAACACCATGCTGCTTTGTTCCATGTATTTATAGTGTGTGATTTATTGTTTTGAGCCATGATGATTCATCTCCATTTATCCAGTAGGTAGGACACACACAAGCCTCCAGACACTGCTGAGGTGGTAGAAGCTTCCAGTGAATGCAGGAAGTTGTGTTCAATTCATTAGACTTGACTGATGAGATGAGTCATTTTGTAATAATAGATATAATCAGTTAGTAATGTTCTTCTGATGTTCTTTTAAGAAACATTTGGAGATGTGCAGCTGTTGCAAAAGTTGGAAAAACAGATGCAGCATGTTCCCATTTGTGGGAAATATAAAACCACCAATCCACTGGTTTCATTCTCACAATGCACCTTTACTGTTCCTTCTCTTCCTTCTTTCCCTTGGCTCTTTTCTCTCCATCCCTCTGTACACACAGTGCCCAGGAGATGTGACCGCTCATGGTTCATGTCAGGCAGTCTGGAGAATATCATCTTTAATCATAACGCAGCCATTTCTCAAGGGGCTTGACCCAAAGCAACATCCTGGGTTTTCAATTTACTTGTCACCAAGGTTGTCTGTGACTAAAGTTTCCTTGACCGTTTCCCTTGAAGTAAATCATGCACATACTCGTAACTATTTGGGCAAATGTATAAACCAAACATGCTGTTTATCATGGCTGCATCATCACATCATTATGACATGTCTTTGCACATAAACCCTTGTGACTCTTTGCTATCCATGGAAAATGTTCGGAATTGAACTGAAAGTCCAGTGGGATGGAAATAAATCATCACAGACTGCAGCTTCATTTGACCGCCATGTGGAATTCTTTCCAACATGGATCTCAAAAACACAGTAAGTAAGTCTGAACAAACATTTTTTAAGAGCTGGTATGATGTCCACTCAGAGTTGAAGACTCGGTGGTGTCGCTGTATGAGACCATTGTGTGTCAGCCGTCAGGACCTGCTCTGCCAGGCCTGTTGGACACTAAATGTGAATCGACTTCCTCCTCTTTTGTTTTTGCAGGAGGAGCTTGGAGGGAACTGTTTCTGCTCCTGCTGTTTTGTTGAGCTATCATCTTTTATTCAGTCTGCCAGTAGGGATCATTGACTTTGTCTGACAACACAAACATGACAGTGTTTTATGTCCAACCATCAAAACAGTCCACACTCTGTTGGAATATACTCAGGGCGATCAGGATCAGTGTCCCTGTCCGTGGCAGTTGGAAGAAACAGATTTGTTCCACTTTATGGCGATCATAAAGCACAACAGGACATACGTATACCCGGTTTTGCTGATCGGTCCTCTTTGCACCTTGAACCAGGATTAGATATATCAGATACGATAAGGTTCCCATAATCTGACAGCTGAATAACTTCACTAGCAGACATGCAGTCCTAAAGTGGCTGCTGGTCTGATGTCTGCTCCGTGTCAGCAGCAAGGTCATTGTCTGCATGTATCACAACAGGAATGTCAGGAACCAAATCGACAGTTACACTGTAGCAGGACCTCAGCTTCCTGCCAGAGAGACTGCCCTTCAGTGTTTGACATAAACATTGATTCTATCCAGGAGGGGTGGATCATGATCAGGCACCTAAGTAAACATAAAGCATGAATGGACATGGCCAACACACACAATTCTAGACATTTGTCAGCAAGATAAGTCTTTATTGTCCCACAGTGAGGATATTTACCAAACGGAATGTAACCCTGAGTCATTAAAACACTTCTATCAGTGCAGCAGTTCTCAGCCACCTCATTTGATTCATTTCCGGAGCAAAGTTTAAAAACATGTGCTGCATGTGTTTGGCCAGGAAGCTGACTGTCTCTTTTTGTCAGTAAATAAATGACTTTATAGACCTGTGTGCCAACTGTCCACAGTTCACTGTCACGTTATTCTCACTAATTTCCTTTTTTCCTGTCAGCACTTCTACTTCCTTCATGCGTCAGGACATCTCTTGGTGGTGTAGAGGGAGAGATGACATTCTAATCCCCTGTGTTGACTGTGTTCCAGCTATCCCTGATGTGAATCTCTTCTTCTCTGTTTGTTTCCTCCAGGACGTCATGGCTGGTGTCTTGTACAGCATCCTGATCCTGTCCTTCTTCCTGCCGGTGTTGGACCTTATTGACAGCTTCAACTTGACCAGCCGCTACGCCCCGCTCATCATCGTCTCCCTCCACCTGGGCCTCGGCCTCTTCTCCTTCACCTTGGACACTTGGAGCACCTCTCGGGGTGACACAGCTCAAATCCTGGGCACGGGCGCCGGTGTAGCATTGGCCTCCAACGTCAACCACTACTTGGGCCTGATGACTGACCCCACGCCGGATCAACTTCCATTTACGATGCCCGCTGTCAGCATCGGCTTGGTGGGCGCGGCTATTCTGCGACTCCTCCTGGGGGTGCTGGTGCTGGTGGCGACACGGGCACTGATGAAGGCCATCACCATTCCGCTGGTGTGCCGACTCTTCGCTGTCCCCAGTGACGACGTGAGGAAGGCAAGGCAGCACATCGAGGTGGAGCTGCCCTACCGGTACATCGTCTATGGGACGGTGGGCTTCAATGTGCTCTTCTTGGTACCCCTGATCTTCAGCTACTTACCACTGTCTTGAGTGGATTGTGTTGACCAGCGAGAACCGTGAAGTGACCCTCCAGATGTTCAAGATGTCGTCAGAGCAGATGTCATTGTGATGTGGGTTCAGACAGCAAGTTGAAATCCAGATTGCTTTCATCAGTTTCCTCTACGGCTGGCTCGCTTCAGGTTGTAAAAACCAGGTGGCTGCTTCTGACATACTCATTTTGTCCTGATGTCGGAGGAAAGAGTGAATCTGTGCTCCTCAGCTTTATTTAACAATGGTTAGACATTCAAGCTCCTCCTCTGCTCCTCTGGTGGCCTCTGAGAAGGCTGAGAACGCTACTGATTGCTACTGAAACATGACCTGTGACCTCATTTTTCTTAAGATTCAGCCAAAGAACCACTCAAGCACATTCTGGGAAAATACTTCTTACCAGCATCTGGAGGTCGGACATGTTCAAGGACGTGTTGAAAATGAAGGAAACTGATGGACAAGGTTGCGACTGATGTTCAACCTTTGTGCGTTTCTTTGTATAGAACCTTCTCCATATTTAATATTTCATCCACCATTTCTTTGTCTCTGAAAGCAATAAAATCCCTATGATCTCATAATTCCTAGTTTGGGATTATACTGCTGCAGGTATATCTAGGGGCTGAACTCAGACACTTTCACATGTGTTTGATTGCACTTGTTTGGCATTTTCCTGAAGGTCTGTCGTAATCCCAACAGATTATTGTCTGTTCTGTGCTCTCAGATTGTTCCCCCCATGATTTATGTTAAATGACAAGGGTGTCACTTTGTTTAGAAAGTAGAGATAGAGTTTTAATATTTACATTTTTATAGATCTGCATTTTTACACTGTAATTAAGACTTCCTGTTTGCTCTTTTTGGCACAAATCCACTTCCTGTGTGATGTTTCTAAAATACTACTTTCTAGTTTCTTATCAATTTATACTCAGAAATTGATAAGAATGTAAAAAACCCTTTACATTTCAGATATAGACAGATAGATACTTTGTTTCTTTAAATCTCACAGTTCACATTTCGCAGTGACATTTCATATCAAAGTTTAAAAGAGAAAAAAACAGCTCAAAAAACGGACGTGTTCCGTTTATTGATCCAAGGTAGAGTCAAGATTCACCAGATTCACCAGATTCACCATAGCAACGTCTTTGGTGTGTCATGTGATCGTTTGTACTGATCAACTATTTGTTGAGAAGTTTTGTTCCTCCAGACATGAGTCGACCAGCGCAGCAGTCTTGTTGGTTGCTGACGTGGACATTGAGGACATTTAGTCCAGTGGTCAGCAGCTCCTGCTTCCCCGGCTGGTGATGTTTCATCTTTCAACTGAGAAACGGGAAAAATCTTTTACATGTGGCTCGTATGTTGTTGTGCGGTACTGTCCGACTGTGAATGCACTGTTCTCAAAAAGCACTACGCCTTATGGCACATACTGTGTTCTCCAAATTAAAGTTAAAGTCAAATATCTAAATACACCCTTGTCTTAGCTGCTGCAGTGTCAATTGTGGATAGGGTTCCCCCACTGTCCAGCTCTTTCACTTCCTGAAACTGATTTTCACCAACACATTTCTGCTGGTGTCTTTTATTTGGATGTATTTTGTCTGCACCCGTGTGAAGACAAGTTAGACAAGGCAAGAAGAGAAGTTCAACCCCTGAAAATGTAGATGAATTTGATTCTTCAGTGGAATTATCAGGTGGGCTGAAATCCTGGGTGGTGCCTGCTCAGGTTACTCAGGAGGGAAATACGGCTGATTGTGGATAGATCTAGAAACATTGTGGAACCAACCCTGTAAAATTACAAATTGTATTTGATAAGATGGAAAATTAAGTAGAGGGCGTTATAATGCCAAATTTGTTTGACTTTGTTATCGTAAAAAACGACCAAAAATTATGTTGTGACAACATGGAATAATTGATTTTCATTGCAGGATACTTTTGATTGGTTCCAGAATAATTTGACACGTTTGTGCCTTAAAGTTTCTGTTTTTTTTTCCTATTCTCTGTGTGAGAACTGCTTTGTCTCTCCTCATGTTGCCTTCTGCACTTTTCCACAGCAGTTTTTTTTATATATATATATAATTTTTTAAATCAAATCCATCTGATGAGCAGGTTTTAGTTACTCAGTTTCTGATTGAGTCTCTAGAACTTGTATTTCCTGTTCTTGTGGACAAATACCTAGAACTGTTGCCATATTTGATTCACTGGCTCTTTGCATGGGAGAAAATGTATAAACTGTCTTGTCTTTTTCCATCACTGATTGATTTTGTCTCATTTCAGTCAAAAATCTATTTCAGGACCACATCACATGAATGATCACATGTATCATCTCATTAAATGTATGATTTCATTGTCATGTTAAATCCTTTATAATTTCCTGCTTTCATGTTTAAGCCCAGTGCCTGTTCATCTGACTCCTGATCTGACAGATGTTGATGGACTCTTGAAGCAGTTTCACAGTATTTTTTGTTGGATTCGATAAAATTCCAGTGTTTTTTTTTTTTTTGGTCTTCATTGTATGGCGTTAACTGAAATAAAATAAAATTGAGACTTTATCTACTTTTTGGGTTCTACTTTTTGCCACACAAATGATGTTTAAAACCAGAGTGCAGCTGCATTAACCACAAAAGAAGTTCATGTAATTTTCTCCACTGCCAATTGTGCTCTTTGCATGTGCACCCTATAGGCGACACTGTAAACCAAACATGTATCATGTTGAAATAATACCACAACGGTTTACATGACAGTAACCCTCCAGCCTTTACGTCATAGCTGCAGAAGAAATTTGTTCACAGATGGCAATGTGGTGAGTCAGAAGACCAGTTTGCTACTTTGCTTTGCCAAGGGTTGCACTGGAGACCGAGTCCAGCTGCTGGTATCATCATGAGATGCATTTATTCTTTTTCTTGTGTTGCATTCTTCAAACATCTAAGAAATCTGTCTATGAGTGTCTCTGGGAGTCTCACGACATCATGCTTGGGGTTCAATACACATTTGTTAATAGAAGAAAGTTGACCAAAGAAATGTTTGAGTCTGTGCTGCAGATGTGGCTCGGACGGACGGGAAAGCTGCTGCTGCCACCTGCTGGACACCTGACGACCTGCAGGAAACGGACCGAGTGTTATTTGTCACAAACACGTTTCCCCCCCCCTCGCTTTTCAAATGGAAACAGTTCAGAATTGTAATACACTAACTAAAGATGAACACAGACCGACAATGAAAATAGGTATGTGTAAAAATATTTGATCAAATATTTATGGGATTTTACACCCAGATACTCTACAGCCATCTTCTCTGTAGTTGTCAACATATATGTTAAGAAAATTAAGTAAATTGAACTGATTAAAAAAATAAAGACTACTCCTGCTGCTTATAATAACAGTAATAATGATAATAACAACAACAATGATAACAATAATAATGATAAATTAGAACGTATCGTCAAATACCGCCCCGGTCCCGGAACCCTTATTGAACATCGTTTCACCATCGGGCCGTAAATGCTGTGACACAGTCACCGTCCATGCTTGTTTTCAACGGAGAAAGTATTGAAAGATATACTTGAGTATTTCCCTCGACTTCGTTATTAAAGTTCTTCATACACTTGGAAATAGTTTTATTTTATTTTTGTTTCACGCAGGAAATTCCTAGTAAGCAGGTAAGACGCGTGTGAAGGTCTGAATCCGCCGGACTCCATTTGAAAACGACACGTTTTGTGTTTTCTGTCTGTAGGAAAATATACCAATGTTGCAGACTACTGATTGATATATATTGTGTTTGACTTGTGAGTCCAGTTTGACTTATTCCGTTCATGTCTCATCCACCGAACATTATTATAGTACTGAGGTGTCGAACAGGAGGTGACAGGTGACAGCTTTACTTCAATAAGTTTTACTGACGTTTTAACTGAAATGCAGTGTTTTCTGTGTGTCATGTATTAAAAAAAACAAGATAAAATTCTTATTTTGGAGATTTTTTTAGTTTATGTATTTTAATTAATACAATTTACATTTTATTCCTTTTTGTGCAGTTTGGGTTGACCTTCATCACCCTGAACCCACATGGAGGCCTTAAATGAGAAGCTCAGAGGTCTTTGTGTTGCTGAGCGTTGTCATCCAAAGGACTCAACCTACCTGCTGGGAATCGCCTTGCAGTCCGCCGGCCTGCTGGCTGTCTCCTGCTCCAACTTCACCCTCCACCTTCACGACAAGAACACCCTGAAGCTCCTGAGAGAGTACTGTGGTCACAGAAAGCCACTGTGTGGGGTTAGTTTTGCGCACACCTCCCCTGACCTGCTCTACTCCGGCTCTGCTGATGGGACCGTCCGGGTGTGGGACATGCGCCGTCCTGGTTCCAATGCAGCCCAACTGTTTAAAAGTGATCCATCCCACAGCTACTGCAGCTTTGACCTGAGCTGCACTGACACCCTTCTGTGCGCTGGCACCGAGAAAGTAAACAGTGAGGACAGCTTTCTGGTTTTCTGGGATGCAAGGAAGGCAGGTGATTCGCTCCTCGGGGTGTACTCTGAGTCACACAGTGATGACATCACACAGGTGTGCTTCCACCCTCGAGATAAAGACCGCATGGTGTCCAGCTCCACAGATGGCCTTGTGAATGTTTTCGACCTGAGCCGGGGAACCGAGGAGGAGGCGCTGCTGGCAACCTGTAACACCCACTCGTCAGCTGGTTCAGTCTGCTGGTCCGGACCAGATTACGCCCAGCTGCTGTGCCTCAGCGATGATGAGGGGCTGCACTTGTGGGATCTCGGCCAGTTGGACACAGACGAGCCGCTGACCGTCTTCAGCACCTCTGATGCCCGCAGCCTGACTTTGGCTGGTGGGGTCAACCTGGATTACCTGGTGGGGGGCAGGTGGTTGGAGGAGGACCAGAAACTGTTGGTCGTTGGTGGGAAGAACAGTGGCGACCTACACCTGTTGGAGTGTGATGACCGGGGGCTCCACCTGCTGAGGAGCCTCCAGGGTGGACACACCTCCACAGTGCGCTGCTTCATATGGGATTCAGCAGGGGGAGCCCTGGTCACTGGGGGTGAGGATGCTCAGTTGTTGCTATGGAAACCAGGAAGGGAAAAACTCACAGCGGGAAAAAAGGAATCCATGAAGAGTGAATCAGCCATGAGACTCAAATCCAGGCCACATAAAAAACATGGCTACCAGAGTAGCAAGAAGGCAACGTAGTGTCAGAACATGAAATAAATGTACAATGATGTTTTATCACTGAAGAAGCTCTATACATGTTTTAATGTGAAGTTATTGGTGTTATTTTGCAATGAAGCTTTTATCTCTTTATTAATGTGACATGTTCTGAGAGCCACTAGAATGTCCTGCTATTTCATTGGTGGATACATGAAGACATTAAAGGTCCGAGGCATACTATATAGTGAATCATAAGTCTGTATAATTATGAATGATCTGAAATTGAGTTCTTTCATATGTGCATTTTTTAAATATTTGAAATGAGGCTGCAGTTTCTGTTAATTTCCCATTATTGTTTTTCAGTTAATCTAAACTGATACTTTAGATACATCAAATAATAACTTTTCTATAAACAATTATTTTTGACAAGTAAATTAACTCCTTTTCAATGAGAAGTTTTGCTTTGCTTTCCTGTTCAATCTCTTCAGATGTATTTCACTATTCATCTAATTTCATCACTAATACTGTATCATCTCATTATCTGTATATGCAACATCTCTGCTTCTGTCCGTCCCAGGGAGAGGAATACCTCTTTCTGTGGCTCTTCCTGAGACTCATGCAGTTTTTCCTGAATGAAATGAGGGTCCCAGGAGAGGGCGTTGTACGTGCAGAGTCTTTGAGGAATTGTAATTCGTGATGTTGGGCTACACAAATGAAACTAACTCGTACTCTTAATTAACTCTTAATTTGCGTATGTCTGTCTTAACTGCACATGCATCATTAAACTGTCAGAGAAACATTCTTTGGGAGCGTAAATCTTTTGTTTATGGTTAATTAAAGCCAGTCCTTGCCATGATAAACAATTCACACGTTTATTTCCTCACAACCTTCAATTTGTCTGCCTGTAACATTTCATATTTTCCACCAGTTTGCCAGTCAATCACAGGACTGACACTTGACCATTCACATTTATGCACTTTTGCAATTGGATTCACCATTAACTGGTCTGTGGGAGGAAACTGGAGAACCTGAGGGGAAAACCTTTGCAGGCAGATGAGAACATGCAAACTCCCACACAGAAAGGTCCTGGAACATTCTTGCTGTGAGGCACAAAGTTTGTAAATGACATGGCTCATTTTGACCCTTACTCTGGAGCAGGTTAGGCTTGCTGCCTTGGTTTCCATGGCGATATATTCCATTGAAAAGTTAAACTTCAGATGACCTTGCTCACCCTTAAATCAATGACATATGGAATTGCAAGGATGTTCTCACAGTATTTCTTCAAGCTGTAAGATGCATGCAAATAAAATACAGTTTTTGTAGCATTTCAGAATTGCTGCTGTCCAGGTTCCTTTGATTCAAGCAGATTTTGCCTTCACTGTTCCAGCATGCTCTGCCTCACAGTTGACATCCTTCACTGTGGTGAAAATTTGACATTTAAATGCATCTACCATTGAAATCATATACAAACTATAGAAGCAGACATTTTAAAAGCACTCCTATATGTTACTGTTATGTAACTCCTCCCGCTGCCATCCATTATAATCTCGGGTTTTCTCTGTAATCCACTCTTCCTTCCTACAGTACTCGATGGCTCTGAGGCGGCCGACAAATGAGCAGTGGAGCTGGGATCACTTCACCAGCCGTGTGCGGTTGAAGAGTCGAGGCGCAGGGTTGGGCCTCGGACAGGTTTAGCCTCATTCCGGCACCCTGTGGGGGGGGGGGGGCAAGCGCACACTATCCGCACTCCGCTTTCTGCCCTGATCTCGTTCCTTGTCTCTGCTCCGCCACCGAACCGACGGCCTCAGAGCCTCGTTTCTGCCTACGGTGATTGACGTGTCACGTTGTCCAATCACAGCCACCAGCATTGCTCTTCGCAGCCAATCACCTTCGTTTGACGCGCGCAAGTCCGCCAAGCAAGTTAAGGTGTATCTGTGTTATGTGTGCCGTGGTCTCAACCAGCAGTGTTGACAATAGGTGAAAAGAAGCAGCCCCGAATTAGAAACGAGCTGAGGAAAATACCAGCATCCTGGGGTTCGGGGAAGACACTCAATTGAATCAATAACGGGAATGTAATTGCGTTAATTTAATCGTTTTATACAGCCGCGTTTTGTCATTAATGGGAGTGTGAGGGTTATTCCGTTGGAAGGAAAAGGCACTCGTGGGTTTGGCTGTTTCAGGCCAAGATTTTTCCTGCTGTTCCGCCGCTGCTTGGGGAAAGGCTATTCGAACCGAGCTGGAGGAAACCCAACGTTTAGCCCGGTAGATTTCCAAACACAGGATAACGCCTCTCCGCCGTCTCCGTTGCGAACCGCAGAGGATCAAGGTAAAGTACTGCTATTGGAACTCGAACAGCGGTTTGACGGGAGTCGGGACGGTGTGTGTTCCCCAGCCCAGTCGCTCTGTCAGTCTGAGCGCTAGCTACGTTATCCGTAGCCACATTAGCACTTCCCGTATATTTACATCTGGGACGACAGGTAACTCTATCCCATTAGCATACACACACGATTATGTTTCATTATATCGTTGTTTTGATAACCTGTGTTTCCATTGCAAGATGCAATAGTAGATAGCTGATGGCGGCTAGCAAGCTAGGGCTAGCTATAACTTAAGCTAACCCGCGATAGCTTTCACGCCTGCCAGCTAAGTGAAATGTCGTTTTCTCCTAGATAAAAATATAGTTTTGATAAACCACTGGATTACGTTTGTCCTGATAAGAAAAAGATGCGTTGTGTGTTTTGTGGAAATAACTATCTAACCATATATTCTCCGATTTCTTTGAAACAAGTAAATCGGGAGGCTAACGTAGCTAGCAGGCTAACGTTAGTGAGGTTATCGCGCTGTCAAGTTTTGAATGTTCTGCTGCTGCCAGGCCCAACAGAGACGCTCTGGATCCGTGTGCAGATGGTGGTCTGCTTTGACGGCTGTTTTCACTGTAGTAAACCACACATGGTCCTCATTGCATTGTAACATTATATAATAGTGTGTTTTTTAGAGCTTTGTATTAGCTTTGCGACCGATCTCTCAGGCGGATCCGTTGGGAAAACACAAGCAGCGTCGTTAAAAGTAAAGGCTTCATCGTTCAGGGTTTGAAAAACACAGTGGATCTGGACTGAGGCATGTTTAGCCTTCCTGTCAAATAAATCCAACACCTGTGATATGATCATGTACGGGTTTTGCTCCAACATATATCCTGAATATACCCCTGCAATTTGGTGTGAGTGAGAGAGACAGACAGACAGAGAGAGAGAGCGAGATCCTCACCTCCTAGGATACTGTTGTGGCATGCTGAGGAGACACAAAGATACAAAGATCTGAAAGAAGAGACTTGTTTTGGAAGTTTGTTACATTTCTTGGTACTTTCTTTACTTTCTTTTTCTCCTACCTGGCCTCTGGCCTGTCTGTCATATATGACTAAGAGCAACATACCAAAGACCAGGTGTGGCGTAGTGAAATACCTGATGATATTTGTGTTGTTGTGAAGGTGGTTTCAATCTGTCAGACTGCTCTTGGCAGCTTTTGAATGTCAGTCTAAGCTGAGATACCTGAACATCCAAAGTCTTAAGTGTTTTATGATGATGTGGTAACTACCAAGTTCTTATCAGCTCTGCATAGGTGTGTGTGTGTGTGCGTGCGTGCACGTGGGATTGAACACTGCTGAGTTGTTCATAACCATGTGTAGAGTGTAATTATGATATTTTTGAATCAGATCAATTAAATATACTGGTAGAATACTGCAGTCTGTTCTACAGCAGGAGGCATTCGTAGTAACATGCGAAGTTGCATGTGAAATAGTAGTTTAGGAGAACATCTATCTGACTATATCCATCACAGTTTTTGTGCCATGGTTGGCATGAAACTGGTTTGTAACATTTGTTTCTGTATATCATGATTTTAACTAAATCCATAGGTCAAAGAATGTGCAAGTTTATTGTCTTATATGATATGTCAGTGCTACAAAAGCGTCAGAGAACCTCCACTATGCGTCTTGTGTTTTTTCACCCTTGCGTTGTGCATTACAACCGTTTAACACAAACCTACATAGTGATTAATCGGCATTTTCCAAAGAAACAGAAATGAGATTTATGATTATGTTTGTTATTTGTTATCCAAGCCCTAACTCGCGTCGGGCGGTTCTTCACCCCCACGTCATGTCTTAGAAACGGTTAACGAACACCTACCCGGCCCACAGTATACCACTCATCCAAATTCTCGTACTCTCCAAACAAGTTGAAAGAAATGTTAAAATCATCAATTTTGCTTGTTGTGCTCGTCAATGTACAGACATCTTTAATGCTGTCGCTTAAAGTGCAGTTGTTGTTACCTCTGACAGCTGTGCTGCTTGTGCGCTGTTTAATGTTGCCAATGTAACAGGCTGCACCGTGGATGTATATTAGAAATGTTAAACATGAGCCGGACTACGTACATTAAGCAGTATTAACGCACAACTGCTATCAGCAAGGAGTGTTCACAATGACTACGGTATACTTGGAACAATAACTATCAGTTTGTATAGTCAACTGCATGCATGAGTGATTTCATTTTTTTCAAAATGCAATATCTGACTTAAGGATGAAGGTGAATATGTTTTATACTTTAATGAAATAAATACCAATATTAATATATTGATATCAAATATCAATATTTCAACATCATCAGTTGAACCAAATAAGCACGATAGGACTTTTTTGTTTTATTTTTGAACTTGATTACTTTTTGTGGTGAAAATAATAATTGGTTAAGCTACCCATCCAACTGAGCCCTCTTAAGAAGTTCTGTAATGTTTTTACAAACCAAATGTATAACATTCTGGAATGTCTACACTCATGGCCATTGTTTGTGTGCCTTTTGCAAGGTGATGTCAATAAAAGTAAGATAGTAGTTAATGGGTGCTGTTTGTAATGTTGGATGTATGGGCAACCATCACTAACCATAGTAAACATAGGTGACTTCAAGTGAAGTAGATTCATGATCCCTTAACTCATTTTTTTCCTTCATCATAGTAGTATCATAGTGTGTGTGTGTGTGTGTGTGTGTGTGTGTGTGTGTGTGTGTGTGTGTGTGTGATTTGACTGAA
>CAAKHB010000016.1:4230-17345 GCA_901007665.1 Aeoliscus strigatus | reverse complement strand
TTCCTCCCCCCCCCCCCCCCCCTTCTGAGAAACCTGATCCACGAGGTGTCTCTTTACAATTTTCCAACCACACTCTACAAACGAGAGTAGGGTCCACTAAACTTCTGATGTCCACACGTTCGGTTTGAATCCGCTCACAACGCGACACTCATGACCACCTCTTCTGCTGGCGGTGCTGTACGGGGAGTGGAAACCTGATTGAGTGAGTGACGGGGTTTACGTGTCAAAGCGAGGAGGTGGTTAACAAGCTGCACAGGAGCACAGCGTGTTAAAGTTAGCCTCTGCTGTCAGTGACTGTTGCTGCGGCTACCCGGCCCAGCCTGTCATATGTTTGTGAGACCGATGGAAAAATAGACTTAAAATGGACTGTGATGGTAACCGAGAAGAGTGTTCTCAGTGGCTGGGAACAGAATGGAAAGTTCACTGGTAAAACAAGTGTGTTTTACTCTTTTGAGTCAATGCAAAAGAATGTGTGGTTTGTAGTACTGTGATTGTTGACATTCCACGAGGAGCGATTCAACTTAACTGTGCGTATGAGGCAGTTGAGAACTTTGGTCTCAATTTAGAGAAACCGGCTTGATGTTTGTTTCTGAGTTTTTAAAGTAGTGGTGCCGGCTGAGCTCCCAGACAGCTTGACTGTTAAGATGACTGCATCGCTATTTGTAAACAAATAAGATGATGAGTCTTTCTTGCAATCAGAAATTATCTTTATATATTCTGAAAAATGATTATTTCACACTTAGACTTTTGTTGCTGTCTGACCAGTTATGAATGTAAAGTCCACTTCTTTCCATCAGTATATTATTGTCTTCAACTTGGTTCTTAGTCATGCTTGAACGTTTTTCTGAAAAGCAATTTTGCAGCTGTTCTGTAATTCTTTAAGGGGGGGCAGGGGTTATTATTGGTCCATTTTGAGTCTAGTTTTATCCTAAACTTTAAAACCTAAGGAAAATCAACTGTAATCCAGGCCAGTGGAGATTAGCGTATGCTGAAAAAGACACATCTTCCTTTATTCAAACAAACCTCCAAGTTAAGTACGACTGCTCTGCTGTTTGAAGAGAGCTCTGCTTCCAGAAGGTGCAGGAGACAGGTGAAGGACAGGTACTTCCTGTGGGTGTCTCAACGTTACCCATGACTGGTGGAATTCTTTCTGTGCGAGTGCTGTGGTTGCACATCTGGACTTGTTAACAGTCTTTGTAGAACTGTCCCTGGTTCCCACCTCTGCCTGCAGCTTTATATCTAAGAACAGGATGAACAACATGTTACTCAAGGAAACTTTGACATGACACATCAGCTGTCTGGGTTGAAAGCGATGACCCTCCAGTTATGTGAGGGTCTCTCCAGTTAGTCCAACAACGATTCCCTGACACACTGGATAGTGATCGCTCACAACCATCTCCTTTTTACCTTGAAAGTGAAACTAGAAGTCTCGGAAAGAAAGAAATTTAATGACATGATTTATTACTCACAAATGCATTTTTTTTCTGTAGTTCTTTTTGAATGGAATGAATATATTTCTCACGTGAGGTGGTTTACCATGTATTTGTATACAATTTGAAATCATCTTAGGTGAAGTTTAAAGAATTCTGTTTGTGAATGAAATAAGGTTTAAATCATACTGATGTAATTGTATTAATCAGTTGGGAGTTAGCGAGGGGAAATTGTCCAGTTGATCATGGATGTTCTTTCTCCAGTGGAAAACCAAATTGGGTTACTTGGGATACCAAAGTTTGATAATGGAATAAATATATTTCACTTGTGATTGCACACTGCAAATATACTCATGGTGAAAAATGAATAAGTAGTGACTGGTTGAGAGTTGATTTCATAAATAAGAGGGACAATAAGCCGCGATTGATGTTTGCTCATTTTCCTAGAATTTCACAGTGTTCATGTTTCTATCGATGTAATATTTCATTGCATTTAACCTCACTGACTCCTGGAGGGTGCCCTCTCATGTGAGCTTGAATTACAAGATGTGCTTCACTGTCACTTTGTTACACACACACACACACACACACACAGGAGTAAAAGTGTCTGGGCGTCCCTACCTCTGATTCTGTACGCTAGTAAAGTACCCCGGATGGCTCCAGGTGTTGATGATTGACAGCAGCCTGGCACCACACAGTGATGTGTTGATGAGACTGGTGGACACAGGAATATGTATCTGAATAACTAATATATTAATATTTTTTCAGCTGAACTTTATTGCATGCACTGGACTAGCACATATGTGCATTGAATGGGTTACTAAAACTATTATAGTATTGACATGAACTGCAATACAATGGACAACAGTGGATATATAAACTGATAAAACCTTTTATCAAAGCATTTGTTCCTGTATAAAAAATATGTTGCATTTTTGTCATTATATTAGTTGTATTTCATTTTCACACACTGATGATGATTTAGTGAAATAATCACATTATGCAAATAATTGTTATCTGAGCTTAAATAGTCTTTGATTGAAACATTTTATTCTGACTTCGAAGTTGACAACGGAAACAGCTGACACTTGTTGACCAGACTTATCACTCTGCCAGTGACCAGCTGTGACTGCAGCTGTCCAACCAGGTGACTGTGACAGCAGAGATGACGGCGTTCTGTTCTCTCTAGCGCTCACTTTCATCCCTCACTTCAAGTGTTCATACAGCCAATTAAATGGCAGAGCTAAGTGCTGCTTAGTGCTGCATGTTTGACTGAAACTGAGAGGCGGCTGAAAACAGAACTCAGCTGGATACATTACCAAATCAGCAAGGACCAATTATTACGTCTGCCAGGACTGCCAAGTTTAGGCTTTAACCTGTTTGTGTGTCTCATAGGAGGGAATTGAGAGTAAACTACTACTACTACTATTACTACTAGATTTGCCTAAACCTTGAGCATATGTGGACATAATCATACTTAATTGTCCCCAAGATAAATTTATTTTCACAACCTATGCATACATTACAAGTAATACACACGTGACACAAAGAAACACATACGTAGTAGGTAAAAATGCAGTACCACATAACAAACCTTTACCTGCGTGTGTGAATGCCACAGTTATAATTGTTGACTGTCTGGTTGTTGCCAGTTCCGTTGTGATTAGCATTTAAACAGTCAACAACACAGTCGTGTTGCAGCATTCTGCCTTTCTCTGGTTTGGACACCGAACAGGACAGATGTTAGGACAGCGTTTATCGTCTCCTCTCACTCTAATCCTCTCTGTTTAGCCCTGATAGCTGGTAGCCGCAGCAGCCGCAATGGCTGCTGGGTAATTATACTCCCCAACATATACTCTCTACCTCTTTATGCGTTTGAATGGAGCTGCTCATGTGATGATATTTTAATGTGTTTTTAGATTTGTCACAGACGTGGCACTGCCTGATCCACTCAGCTTCAACAGTTTAAGAGCTTGTACCTTTCATGACCTCTACTTGTAGCAGCTGAACTGTGTGTGTGTGTCTCTTTTATACACATATGGAACAAGCTGACCTTGTAGCTAGTGAGTATATGTCAGCAGGTGACTGGATCCTGAGTTCATCTTGTGGACTATCTTCTGCCGTAACCCAAACCAGCTTGCTTGGCCACAGAGACTTACTGCTTTTAGAGACCAGGGGATTTCCCCTCTGGTGTGTTTGTGTGTGTGTGTGTGCGTGCGTGCATGCATGCGTGTGCTCTGCTCTCCAGGAGTGTGTTGCCTTGTCATCTTACACTTTCCCATTCTTCCCCTCCAAGACCTGTTTCCACTGAAGCTGTGCTGCAGAATGAGCTGTTATATCTAAGAATAGTATTTTTTTTCTCCTTAAACTGTTGTGAGTAAAGGAGACACTGATATGTCAACCACCAAATGAAATAAAACTAAACATGAAACTAAATAGTAATGCACGTCATCAGCACGTCTATATCAACGCTGTGTTGATTAGTTCAACCTCACTGGTGGTCAGATTTTTTTTTTTGTAAATGCAGTTTGTCTTTCCTGTTTGTCAGAACTTTACACATTAACCTTTGTGACCTTTTTAGGGTGGTCCAACCACAGACAGGTCTGATATGAGCAGATTGGCAGGTGGGGATCTTCTGTTGTATGGGCACATACTGTATGTGGTAGAAGTGAATGTTTTGGTTCTGTGTTGTTTTTTCGATTACGTTATATTTTGTTATGGATGATGGAGTGGACCAATCCATCACTCTGAATGTCCAGTCCTGCGTTTTTTTTCTTATACTCAGGTTTCATCAACGTGTTTTTCTCTATAGACTGCATTCCCAGGTGTTTGTATTTGATTTATTTTTGGATGCCCTTAATTCTAGTGATTAATTGGCAGGTAAATTGGCATTTCTAATCTGCTAAAAATAAGAGGCTGTTATGATGTAGTATCTGAACCATGTTTTCTCTCGTGGACGAAAACATTTCATATACAGGCTGCTCTTCCTTGGAAATAAACACATTTGTACATATAAGCAAAGAATTCTGACCGTTGATGCTGCTGTGTAATTAGCTCAATAACGACAAGTTCCTGTGGTGAGCTCCAGCTCCCTCTCTCGTGCTGCAAGTCCTCAAGCTTTTTTCCACCATTAATTAAGCTGCAGCGACTTCTCTCTTCCTCTGCCAAGGGAGCCCAGATGAGAACAAGCGGGGTTGAAGGAGGAAAGCAGGCGGAGGCAGAGCGGAGAATCAGCGTTTCCACAGACTGGGATCACACTCATAAAGTATCTCAGAATAGTTGTGTTGATGTGTGAGGAGTTTGCTTGCTAAGAAATTGTGATGCTTATAGCTCTGTGAACGATGTTTCCGGCTAACTGCCACTTATTGGACACTACTTGTCTTATATACTGCACACGATTCATTGATGCAAAATTACACACAGATGTGTAAACACTGCAATGAACCATTTGACTTGATTGCAGTACTTTCAGTGCCACTGAAGTCCCACATGAAGAATTTACTCGTGTTGGTGGGTGGCACAGCCTGTGAAGCCATATATATTTATATACAAGTTCCCAAAGGTTACTTTTCAAACAATTCTTGTCAAACATAGTGTAGCTGTTTCTTATTGTACATGGTACAGCAGCTTGAAACAGCATTGCAGAATTATTTCTTATTTACTGGTTAACCCAATATGCCCTCTTTTTTCCCCCGGGATGATGCTGTGACTTTTGCTCATCGCCCTGCTCAGTGGTTGAAGAATCTAACATTGTAACATATAACAGTCACCCCAAGATGAACCTAAACAAAGTTTACTTACCTTGAGCATCACTGGAACTGCAAACACATAACACAGTGTGAGCTCCCTCACAGTTTCTAATAATACTATTATTAACTACTACTGCCTTGCTATTGATTGGATATAACCACAATAATCCTGAAAATGATGGTAGCTTACTCACACATACACACTAAAAGAGTCTGGCAGTTTGAATCACAAACAGACAAACAGCCATTTCAACCCTACCATAGCTAGTGGATTAAAAAAAAGATTACATTTGTCCAGCTAAACGGATTTGGGGATAAAGATGGATGTTTAAACTAAATGCCCTCAGTGATATGGGCAGTTTTAGCTTGGAAGAGCTCCAGTTGAACAGTCTTGTCATAAAGTGATTTATCTGTTCACATTTCATGATATTATTAATGTAATTTTACCAACTCAGGGAAACAATGCCACAAAAGATTTTATATTTCCTGGTGTATATGTCATATTTTGTACTGCATGCTTGTTTCTCTGCTTTTTTTGTTCCATGTCATAGTTTACAATCTTAGAGTTAGGTTACGATTATTATGTAATGATGTCCCGGACCTGAGCTGTGTAAGAATGTGAGGTACATTAACAGAGTGTGGCTTCTGTGCTACTTCAACATACTCGAAGCTTCTGGCTGGAACATGTAAATACACTGTGACAAAACATCTACATTACTGGCATAAAAGGTTGACCCTATACCCATAATCAGGCAGGATACTGGATCTGACCAGTGGAGCTCATCCTGCCCAGCAGCTCTCCAGCATTTGCAATAGAAAAATAAATTCTCGTCTGCAGAGGTTAGCCATAGTAGAGGACTGAGCAGCATCACTCCAACGGTGGATGTTAGGACCTGGCTGACACTGTTTCTATGTGTGTGAGAGCTGTGCCACTCTTGGGTTCTTCCTTGTGGACGTGTAGGAAGGGTAGTTTCTAGGTTATTCTTAGCTTTAGACGCACACACATTCTCAAACACGCTTAAGTACAAACACACACTCTTGCTGCCTCTCCCACGTTCACTCTTGTCCTCTCTCACCCGTTTTCAAGCCGGTTAGCTGGGCTCTCTGTGTCCATGGGGGGGATTACTGCATCCTGTGCGATTATCTGTCTATTAATAGCTTCCTTTAAGGCTGTTCACATACTGCTTGTAATGGCAGAGCTGCAGGATCCCAAGGCCCCAGGTTCTGCAACACAAGTCAACTCTCGAACGCAGCAGCCAGTAATTACTAAAGGGCTACAGCCTGACAGGAAAAACAGAGAATTGTACACACGATCCTCCACTTGTGCAGCAAGTGCATGCTTATCTCTGTAAGTGGAACATACAGAGTACATCAAACAGCCATCATTGGAAAGCTGACCTCTGTAACCTCATTTATGTTCTTTTCATTGCACACAGTGAGTCTTTAGTACCACCCTAGAGATTTACACACTTCCACCGGCTTGTGCACAAAATGCTTTCCTATTATGGCGTGTGTATATTTTGCGTACAGTGATACAGTGAATGTTGTCACACAGAACCAGCCTTGACATGTGGCTCATGTATTCTGTGTCAGATTTTACAACAGCCTGTGCAATCATGATAAATGCACACACCTTTTCATTTCCACATGTCGCAATCCATAGGCACATGTAACAGGTGTGCCGCATCACATGGCTGATAAAAGAACTGTAAATCATGTAGTAATCCTGCAGTGTTCTATAAAGTCTGTTTCACTGTTTCCAGCTGATTTGTGTTAACACTGAACAGCAACAGATGACGGTCCAACACACCTGCAGTTAGAGAAGGCAAGCTGTGTTAAAGAGCCCAAATGTAAAATTATTATAGCGTTCCGAGGCAATGTCCTCCCAAACTGGACTCATGGTCTTTCACTTCATTTTACAGTGAAAACTTTAGACCTGACTTTGTGCAGTTTGTCAGCCTATCCTAATTCCATGGTAGATAACATCTACTTTTGATCTGTTTAACAGTCTATAAAAGGCAGGTGTGTAAACCAGCACAATTGCTATTGATATGAAATACCACTGTATCTGCAGTGTGTCTACATCTTGTCATATTGTGTGAGATTTAAAATCAAAAGTTCCCTGATGAAGTGTTGTGGGAACAAGGAGCTGTTTCTTCGTTGGTGTTGCAGGGATTAAAGCCTGGAGTTTCCAGGACTCATGCCAGTCAATCAGGGTTTGTTGGGTTTGTTTTTGACTGGCCTGGTTGGATGCAGCCTCAGTGAGGCCGTAGGAGCAAGAAGTGGCATTTGGATCAAAACATTTTGAGTGTAGCAACTGTAACTGCACTTGATGAGATCTGATGAGGTTTCTGGGGCAGGAAACTCTTTTTCTTTAATGCCCCCCTCCCCCCAAATATCCTGTGACGTCTAGCTCAAATCAGTTCAAATCCAATTAGATTTTATTTGTTCTTTCAGCTTCAATTCACCAGTACTGTTATCTCACAACTTAGGATGTGAACTATTGTAACATAAACGGGGTATGCATAAACATATGCTCTCAGCCTTAACAGGCTCAGAAAACATGGCCTGAGCCAAGGCTATGTGTGGATGGTCGTTTTCTTCGCGATACATAGACGGGGAGAGACGCAGAGAGAGGGCAGACTCAGAGGGAAGTAGCAGGGTCAAAAATCAGGACAGATAGACAGACAAACTGCTGAGTACAATCTGTAAGGCCATGAACTTTCATCCTGAAACAATTTTGTTAATTCATGACTTTGTGACAACTGTGGTACTAATTCTTCCAGTGTAAATGTGTAGATAAGTTGAATTGGAGGTTACAATCTTGTCTTGAGTCTCTCGCTCAAATCTGTTGTCCAGAACATGATGGCAGTAGGTTGAACAAGGCAAGTGGGAGGAACCCCAGACCAGAAAGGGCCGGAACTCCAGAGGATCATGCAACAGTTGTAGATATAAATCAACCAGATAGCGATAAGAAAGAAAAGGGGCTCAGTGCATTCTGGGAAATTCCTCGGCAGTCTAGGCCTAGGACAGAACAACTGTGAAAGGCTGACCTGAGCCAACACTAGCTAGGCTTGGCTTTATCAAAGAGGAAGGTTAGGTCTACTTAGAGGATGGAAGGGAGTTCAGGGACCTCGATGGGTCCATCCAAAGAGGTCTACTCTTAGGGCACAAGATGCCTCATAGTGCAGCGCTGTGCAATTTGCTCCACCGAGGCCACGTGTGGGAGTTGGATGAATCCATTATCTCCAGTGGTCAAACGGTTTGTAATTTTAACCACTTTCAATGGAAACACACACGATTCGTATTTCTTTTTAATGCCCGTTTTCCATTGAAAACGAGCATTAAATGTTTCCATCCAATCTCTTATGGATGGAAACATGGCTAGTGTCTGTCCCACAGTCATTGTCCACCCTCATGTGTAAATTGTCTCCGCTCTGAACTCCTTTTACTGTTTACATGCGTAACAAAACACATTTTCCACACATTTTGTTTGTTGCATTAAACTGGCCCAGGCCTGTAGGGACGATCTCAGTAAGATCATAACTTAGTTGTGGTGATGAGGGAGAAGTGGTGGTCTGAACTCTATGTGACCCTCCACCATGTCTGTCCCTGTGGGATTTTAATACGACACCTGCTACTTGCTTCTGCCTGCACATCCATACGGTGTGTGACAGCTCAGCCCTGGCTGCTGCCATCAGAAAAACTCGCTGCTGGATATTAAAGCTGTTAGTCCTCTCTGTAGCGAGAAACTCCAAATTGATGATGAAGAACTAAAGAGATGAGACAGATCAGGAAACGCACCTATTCATTCATTTGTCTGGTGCAATCTCGAATATCTGCCTGAGTGTGCTGGTTGGAGACAGTTTTACAAGTTGTAATATGAAAGATGTTTCATTTTTCTTCTGCTACAATAGTTCCTCCTGCTTCAGTGAAGGGATGTCACAATCATAGATTTTGCAGGTGTGATTGTCCTCAAGGAAATAATTCTGATTATCCCATGATTCATGGACATTAATGATTTGGAGGGAAACAAGAATATATATGTATGTATGTATACACACACACACATTCAGGTTTTTCCACAATCTAAACCAACACATGTCCCTATCATCCCTTCAACCCTTATAAATCTTGCTGTAGCCACACATTCACTTCTTCAATAACAGGAAGTACTTATTATCAAGCCAAATGTAGTATTGATTGTAAACTATTCAATATCTAGGAAAGAACCAATTACCGTTCTATACTACACAAACTACACAAAGTGTCGTAGGTGTTCGTTAATCGTTATTTTCTGTCTCCTGTTTGTGTGTGTGTAGACGTGCCGGCACCGGAGCAGCCGGAGCTGTTCCTGAAGAAGCTGCAGCAGTGCTGTACTGTCTTTGACTTCATGGACACGCTGTCAGACCTCAAGATGAAGGAGTACAAGCGCTCCACGCTCAACGAGCTGGTGGACTACGTGACAGTCAGCCGGGGCTACCTGACAGAGCAGGCCTACCCTGAGGTTGTCAAAATGGTGAGACAGCACACATTTCTGCTGGAAACATCCGCTGTTTCTGAAGAGATTCTGTATGATGTGAAATGATCGGAGATGGACCTGCACACATTCTGCTTCTTTGAACCTGAAGAAAAGAAATTCTGAAAGATTTTGAGAGCTTGAGACCGTAAACGGTCCACAGAGTAAAAACAGAACACATTCCCAGTCTGTTGTTCTGAGCGTCTTTTTCTCATCTTGCAGGTGTCTCACAACATATTCCGGACCCTTCCGCCCAGCGACAGTAATGAGTTTGACCCAGAGGAGGACGAGCCCACACTTGAGGCCTCCTGGCCGCACTTACAGGTGAACACAGCCTAGTCTTATAGATCTGTAGTAGATCTAGGACTCCTATCTAAATGTGACAATCTCATATAGACCTTTGCGATATTTGACCCCTCCCACCCTAGAGATACCAGAGTTAGTTGTCATTTACATATGAATTGTCCTGATAATGTCTTTGTTTCACCCGTCCTCTTCCTCGTAGTTGGTATACGAGTTCTTCATCCGGTTCCTGGAGAGTCAGGAATTCCAGCCCAGCATTGCCAAAAAGTACATAGACCAGAAGTTTGTCTTACAGGTGAGTCATAGAAGCAGTTTGAGCCTCATCGTGCCGATCTATTGTTTGTCACTCTTTTATTCGTCCTGTTGTTTGTCCTGTGTTTCATCTTCAGGTATGCTGGTTCTTCTTTCTCACGTTGTGTTGGTCTTTCTGTCTTCCTTCCTTTCAGCTCTTGGAGTTGTTTGACAGCGAGGATCCTCGGGAGAGAGACTATCTGAAGACAGTCTTGCATAGAATCTACGGCAAATTCCTGGGGCTGAGGGCTTTTATACGAAAACAGATCAATAATATTTTTCTACGGTGAGTCTGGGTTTGCTCCATAAAGCATCCCTATGTATCAGTTATTTGCTCTGCTTTTTAAACATGTAGACAACCTTTAACTCCCTTTGACATCTGTCTGTGAAATGATATTAGGCTTTGTGGTTGCCACTGCCAAGAATAATATTGTTATGATTAATAATACTAATACTAATAATAATAATTGTTGTTATTATTATTAAAATTAATGAGAAACACTGATGAGCCTGTTGGAGGGACTGTGTGAATAATTGCGTTTTATTACCTTTTCTGAATTGTTAAAAGTTAAAACCCCATTTTCAGACGGATGTCAACTGTCAAAAAAAATAGAATCATAGTCACACAGCGGACAAAAACACTCTTCACGTGATACAGTTCCATATACAGTTTACAAATTTGTATCACTACCATACACAGCCCCTACATATTTAACACAACTAACAAGCTGTCACCTAACCCACCACCTCTAAAAACTGAGCCCAAGTGTCCAGACGATGATGGCTTCAGCCCTCTGACTGTACATGCAGCCAGCAGCACCGTTGTCCACTGCTACGACTTCAGGGCCTACAACCCTGCCTGTCTTCACACTGTATAACTTCTCTGCATCATCTACTAGATGTTTTGCTCAGACGAGACAAGGTCATGAGCTCCCTGAGTATGTTGTAGTTTGGGGTGAATTGAAATTTATGTGAGGTCCATGAATTTGTGTATAGCTTGTCAGTAACCTCCCCCCTAACTCTCCCTTCCTCAAGCCCATTGGTGTGTTCCCAGGATGGTGGTGGAAGGTGTATAGAACACTTCCACCCGTGTCTAGTGGGTAGTGTCTTCGTCCACTTAGTGGATTCAGCCTGTGATACTGTAACATGGGAGTGTAATCTATTCAAGACCGGATTCAGAACACAACGGGACTCTTTCCCTGTTGTGTGGGGGAGGGAGAGGATTTCCTGTGACGTAGCTGAGATCCCCTGTTATTATTGTCATCAGGTTTTCTTCTTTGTTTTGACGAGTGCAGAATGTTGTATACGTAGAAGTATTTATGCATTGGTTGTGTTTGTGTCTTATCTGATGACAGAGTTGATTGTATTTTGAAGATAAAGCAGTTAGAATTTGTCGAGTCATATGTTTTTCAGAAAATGTATGGTGTTTGTGTTCACGCCACATTTCTGGAAGTTTTATTCAACAATTAAAGTACAAAGTGGCCTGTCTGTAGAGCGACACATTGTTAGACACTGAATCACGTGATACTTCATATGTAAAGCTGCTGTCTCGGATTTACAGGTTTTAGTGAAAATGTTCACTAGCAGATTGTCCTTTCTGCCATTAAACCTTCTTTCTCTCCTGTCCTCTGGCAGTTTTGTTTATGAGACGGAGCACTTCAATGGGGTGGCGGAGTTGCTGGAGATCCTGGGCAGGTATGTGGAGCCCTCTTCTGCACATTGCCATTCTCCTGCTAGCTCGTTGATGCTGTTAGCCACTTAAATGGAGTGTCTGTTGGCAAGTGTTCAGTTCAGTGACAGTCAATGACATGAGGTCTCAATGTGTTTCAATATTAATTACCTAAGGAGTAAAGTATCATGAAATAATCACATCATGTGTTCTTGCTGTGTCCTTCAATGAACACAAGTGCAGACGTATAGATATGTAGCACACAGTAATTTGAATCAATCAGAAATATATATATTCGAGGGGAGGGCAGAGCCTCCTCCAAAGGTTTCTCTAAATACAGTAAAAAGGTGTCTCCAGTCATAGTTGAAGTCATGTTTCTTTTGAATTCCACTTCTTGATTCAATCCAACAAGTGTTTCTCTGTAAATCAGTGATATTGTGTCTCTCTGTTTTATAGTATAATCAATGGTTTCGCTCTGCCGCTGAAAGCAGAACATAAACAGTTTCTGGTCAAAGTGTTGATTCCTCTCCACACTGTCAGGAGTCTGTCCCTCTTCCACGCACAGGTAATACACACACACACACACACACACATTAATTGTTCAAAAGACGTTCATTGCCTCTTACTGTCTGTTGTCTTCTCCTCTGCAGTTGGCGTATTGCATTGTACAGTTCCTAGAGAAAGACCCAACATTAACAGAACCAGTAAGTGTCACTAGGGCGGTGTTGTTCCCCCGGACACACCAGGAGTGGGACTTCTCACTTTCCTGTATTCCCTGCTAGTGGTTTTAAAAGAAAAACACAGTTCTGGCCTTAGATTGTAGTGTGATGATCATTTTTACATCCATTGACTTACAGCACAAAACTAAGACCCGTTATACAACTTGTTAGTCAGATTGTCCAGACTTTTCAACCTGCAGCACAGGGACAGTGCTTTTTATGAATTGGAAAAAAAGAAAAGAATTCACCTCAGTTTGTTTCTCATCCTCAGGTCATCAGAGGGTTACTGAAGTTCTGGCCAAAAACATGCAGTCAAAAAGAGGTGTGTGTGTGTGTGTGTGTGTGTGTGTGTGTGTGTGTGTGTGTGTGTGTGTGTGTGTGTGTGTGTGTGTGTGTGTGTGTGTGTGTGTGTGTGTGTGTGTGTGTGTGTGTTTT
>CAAKHB010000015.1:65422-81338 GCA_901007665.1 Aeoliscus strigatus | reverse complement strand
GTTATTCGAGGACGATGTCGCTAGCACACCAGCTAACTGCTAAATGTGACGAACGTAAACACACACACACACACACACACACACACACGCACACACGCATGCACACACGCATGCACGCACGCTCTCTCTCTCTCTCTCTCTCTCTCTCTCTCTCTCTCTGACGTGCTCGCGCACCCATGCTGCTGCAGGTAGTAGCCCCTCCCCCTCCAGTCCGGTCAGCCGTTTTCAAACTATGAAATAACCGCTGATTCCCAGGAAGGAGAAGGTCTCGGCGGAGAGGAATTACGGAATTACGTTTTTCGCCCGACTTCCCGGCTCAGGTGAGTGCTTCTCCTTGCCGGCGTTCGCCCCAGACATGTTTGAACCGTTACTTCGTCACCGGCGCTAGCGGCCGGACTACTACTACTACTACGTCGGCACCGGGTACGAAAAGGCTAGGTGAGGACGCTACAGCGTAAATATTCGAAACGGCTTTTAAAGCGGAACGGAGGAGGATTTAGTCTGGGAAAGCCGATAACCGGAGCCAATTATTGTTCTACGTGAAGTTTGCTGGAAGTGATGTAATGGAGCTCCGGTAGAAGCAGCAGGCTGCACCGAACTCCGTTTAAAAAAACGCCTGTTTAACGGAACTCTGCTCTTAGCTTCTGGTTCGCCCCTTAGATCTTATAGTAGTTAATTTGATCTCCGTCAACGAACTAGAAAAAAATATTAGCATTCACTGTTAACTTGAATACGCATTTTTCATCTCCCACTTCCCTCTGCTAATGAAGAATATGGTGGAATTTAATGTCTGTTTTATCAAATAAATGCTCTGCAGTCAGTTTAAGTTCAGCCGATTTGACAGGCCAGGCCCTGCAACTTCAAAACAGGTTCTTGTTGAATCCTTTTGGGGTCATTTTTTCAGTTTGAAAGGAACGTCCGAAATTTGGATAATTTTGAGTGGGATTTGGTGTGAGTAGACACCTAAAGAAACTTGGTGTTTATAGAAGTTTGCCCTGATGATGTAAGTTCTCCTGTAGTTATCTCAGCCTCCATCACTGCATGATGCTGCAGTTTGCAGCTGCAGACCTTCATGAACATTATTCAGTAAGATTCATGACAAGATAACGTATTGTAAAAGAGGTTGGGGGGTGGGGTCCCAGTCTGGTTGATTTACTGTCTGCTCAGTGAACCAATGGAAGCTGTTGTGGGACAATAACAACAATCTGAGTTTCTAGTTTCTTCATGTGCAATCAGTTGGCATCACTCAGATTGAACTCTGGAGACAAATTCATTGTGAAGTTAGATTTTTCACGCAACTGCAATTTAATTTTCAAGGCCGCAAATCATCAAAACTCTCAAATAATATATGTGTAAATTCTCCCCATCATCTAAATTATTTGCTGAAAGGACTAGATGGACTTACGGAGAGAGTTGAGAACAGGAGTAGAGGGAATAAGATAGGGGAAGTAGAGCAAGGGAGAGCATCCGTGTCTGTACTGAACATCTCCCCTGCCGTGTCTGGCGTAAAATTCTACCCACCCCCACGCCCCCCAAGAAAGAAGATCCATGATTCTTTGAAAGGACTAGATGTTCCAATCCCTTTTATTTGCACCCCTTTTAATTTAGGAGTTCTTGGCGGCTGGTTGCTATAAGGCTTTACCAGCGGGACACATTGTCAGTCGTGTACCTCAGCATAACAGGGTGTTTCAGCCATTTATCACAATACACCTTCCACTGAAGCAGGCCCACCACGGGTTGATCAAGCCTGGGTGTGTGTCCCACGGTTAATTGTTCGCCTAAGCAGCCCAGGTGGTCCCACTCCTCTTCAGCAAGAGCCAATGGCTCATCCTCCTTGGCAATGATTATTAACTGATTAAATACTTATTTATATGATATATATTAATACTTATAAAATAATAAGGCAGGGCCACATAATGGTGCATTGGTACATGGCCTCATAGCAAGAAGGTCCCAGGTTTGGTTCCTGGCCGGAGGTCTTTCTGTGCTCTCCCCGTGTCTGTGTGGGTTCTCTCTGGGTACTCCGGCTTCCGTGAATGGTAACACGTCGTCCGCCTGCTGACAGCTGGGATAGGCTCCAGCACAAAAGAAACCCGTGAGCGGAAGAACATGAATGAATGAATAATAAGTCATCACTTTTATATAGCAATGTTCTGGACACTCAAGAGATGCTTTACATCGGATCCATCATTCATTCACTACACAGTCACACACTGGTGGTGGAAAGTTACTGTTGCCACAAACTTCGCTGCCAATTCACGCCAAAAGGCCTCTCCGACCACTACTACACCACGGCATAGCTTGAATAGAGTGGTATTCAAACCGTCAACCTTCTGGTCAGTGGACAAACCACTCGTTATACATTTATAATGGTCCATTTTAATCACACCTACTATGGTGGGCCACCTGAGGAACGGCAGGCTTCTCCTTTGACTATGATGACTACATTCTAGGAGAACACTGCGCTTCTTCATGATAAACGTTCGTTGAGTATTTAAGTTAGTAGAGAAGTATCCAAATCTTTTGAGGATCTGTTACATCTGTTTCATTGGAGTTCACACTGCTTAGGTGAGGACAAGTGTGGGAAGGTCTCAGGCTCAGATATGTTTCAGAGGGACACAGTAGGAAGCAGAGAGCTCTGTCAGCGTCTGGAATGAAGTGATTGAAGTACACTGTAACAGTACTGGAGTACTCCAAATCAGCACCACAGTATTCTGCATTCCCAGCGTCAGAGTTTGGTGCAGTTGATGCTATAAATGACGGCTGGATATTCATGAGTTCTTATTTCCCACATCAGCTGCCAGTGAAGTCAGCGGGGGTTCACATCAGCTCATCTGATTTACTCAGTATTTCTCTCCAGATGCAGGATTTAACTTGTCCTCATAACTGTCCTCTGTCCACGATATTACTGTTTTCCTCTCTTCTACTTTTATGTCAGATCAAGTGTGTGTGTGTGTGTGTGTGTGTGTGTGTGTGTAGAAAGAGCCTCTGCGACAGACCATTGGAGTGTTACGTAATCAATTATACAGGAAATTAGTGTCGCACTTACGAATACAGGAATCAGTCCAGAAGTAATCCTGGCTCCCTGATTGGTCAGCTCACAGCCCAGGTACATGCTTGTGATCGATGAGAGAAGTAGTGTGTATGGAAAGGGATTTAAACCCATTTAAAACAATGTCTGATGATTTGAATATGTAATGATTAATGAATACATAAGTTGTTGAGGAGCGTCAACAATGAAAATGACATCAGTGCTTCGCTGCTAGCTGGATGTTTCACATACTGACTGTTCTCTCTCACCAGCGTGATGAATCATTCTCGCCGTCACACACTAATTTTTGCTGCTCCTCAGTTGTGGTGTGAGATGCTAATTTGAACTTTGAACTTTCAGAAAATCATTATTGACTGTGATGCTGCGGAGTTTGTGTCCTGTCCAGTTTTTGAAAAATGCTCTAAGCCTCTTTCATCCTCTTCCTGTTTATCTGAAGAGACACTCCACAACAAAATGGTAGAATTATCATCCAGAGGAAACAGATCAGAGGACAGTGACTCTTCCAACTTGTCTAATCCAGCCATTCATTCTTGCAGCTCATCACACAGTCTTGCTGCTGACCTGCTGCAGCTGACGAGACGTGATGATGGTTCAGGAGGAGAGACATACACACAAACACACCCAGACTCTTTAATCCTGTGCAGACAAATCAGGCTAATCCTTCCTCACCTCCCTCTGCTCTGACCGGGACTTAAACGCACGCACACACACACACACACACGCGCGCGCACTAAATTATGGTCTCATCCCACCTTCAGGATTCCTAAAGTGAGATGAGCCTCCACACTCTGCATGAACTTATTTATGTCCTCAAAACACTATGAATACATGTGTAACACACACACACACACACACACACGCACATCAATAATATAAATGATAAATGTCATTCTGTCTGGAAATTTTCTGAAATCTGTTCTAAATCCAACATTTGATAAACACTCAGATCCACTCATACTCAACAACAGCTGCTGACAAGGAGGATGATCAGGAGAAAGACGAGAGGGTAAACATTAAAAAATAGGAGAAACAAGGATGAGGAGAAAGAAAGATGAGAAAAAGAAAAAAGGAGATGGTTTCCTCATCTTATATGTCCATCAGCAAAACATTACAGGATCCAGAATTCAAAAATGGAACATTTCTGGTCATGTGACCTTGATCAGCTGTGAGACGACTGTTGTCAGTCGTGGTTCTGCCTTCACCATCAAGTTTGTTTGACTTTCTTCAGCTAGAATCTTTTAGATGAATGAAAGTAATCCACAAGCAAGATTTATGTCATGGTTAGAATGAGCCAATCGTGGTCCAGTATGATGTCATTTCTCTTTATATGTGTGTTAATTTACAATGAATATCCGATTTTCTAAGCATGTTTGATCTTGTGGCAGTGATACTGGCAAACAGTCAGTAATCCTACTATTCTCCTGTTTCTGTTACAGGCAGGTGGAAGCTGGGTATCTGCACCGACCTCTGACCCCTGTGCCTTTTATTGAAGTGTCAGCCGTCTCAGCTGCACGTCCTGGTGTGTGAAATGACGCCGAAGGTCATCTGCAACACTGGGACAGACATGGATCCAGTGGATGTCTTAAGTCTGCAGGCGTGTTTTTAATTATCAGGATAAAATTAGCGGCGAACAGCCCGTCCTTCTGTCCTCTACCGTCTAGCTATCCATTGTAATTTTCGTCCTTTCAATCCCAAGAAATGACTCCTTCCATTCAGGAACAGACAACAGGAAGCTGATTTCTGCAGGAAGTGAGGTCAAGAGACAGAAAGTGAGAGAGAACCCAAATGTCGTGGAAGAGAACCTATGTTACGCCAGGCAGTGGCGCTGAAAACGGAGGTGGTGAAAAGATGCAGGGAATGATGACGCCTCGCACTATGACATCCATCGCTCCTAGTAAAGGACTGAGCAACGAGCCGGGACAGAACAGCTGCTTCCTGAACAGCGCCCTGCAGGTACACACACACACAAACAATACAGGCTTACAGACATATTCAGTATACCCACATATACACATGCAGACACGTAGACACCCACATTTGATAGTAGTAAACAGCTATCTAAGGTTGGTCTTGCAGCACTGGCCTCACTGTCATGGTGTTTCTCTGTAATTCTGGACTTACTGTGACTCGTGGCATTTTGCAGTCTGCCAGCCTCAGCATGAAGGGTGGCGACGGGTGGCTTCTGCTGCTGACTCTCAAATCCAGCTGGATTTTCAGGCTGCTGAAATGACTCTGTGGAGACGCTCATTATGGTGTTTCACTGAGACTCCCATGGAGGCAATAGGACACACAGCTCAAAGTCAGAGGTCACAGTGCACTGGCTGACATAATGGCTCGTGAGTGAAGAAAACCCCAAAGTTGATCCTTCAGTTTGCTGTAACTGCTGACCACAGGCGTTGAAAAGAACTGCAAAATGTCATTGCTGTGCTTTTAGCAAATTCTAATCCAGCAAATGTGGATGTGAATTTAGAGGACAAGCTGCTGTTGATCCCTCACAGACATGAAGGTCATCTTTCCAGAAGCTGCCTGAAAGGATGAAATCAGGGAATAGTTAAATGTTGAACTACATAAGAGACAGTGAGATGGTTGGTTGCAGCTGCTGTGCTGCACTGCTGCCTATGCGTGACTGTCATTAGGAAGGTTAATGCCCACAGGTTTGTTTGTGGACTGTGACACGTCTCAGGAGCCAAACCCACCCAGTCTTTGGACCGTGAACACACACACACACTCCCATGTGACAGCCCAGGAAACTCCTTCAGTTTCAGCTGTGATCTATCTCCTCTTACTTCACTTACGTCAAGAAGCAAACACGATTGAAAGGATTGCTAGCTAGCAGCAGGGAGGCGTTTTGACTTGGCGATGGAGCACGGGAGCCTTCAGGAGGATGAGCAGCTCCGACAGGTGATGAAGACACCATGAAGAGGAAGGACATTGCAGTAATGAGCAGCCATCAGGAAAGCAGGCATCTGACATTTCAGTCAACACATTTTTGATGGCAAAGTAGTGAAACAAACCAGTGGTTGTACGTTTATTCATCTGTTGCATTTCTAAAAGACCATTCTTAAATTGTAGCACTTTGACAATAATAATGTCTGTAAGAATAAACCAAACCTGGAAATTAGCAGGTTTATATGTCAGTGGAGACGAATTGCAGATACAAACACATTGGACTAATACTCTACCTCTCACTCATCTAAAAAACAAATGGAGTGTTAAAATCAGCTGCTGAACATGACGACAGGTCACCTGACTGACCTGCTGCTTCACTCTGCAGGAGCACAGCAACATATGCGATGGGTTGTGGACAGGAAGAGAGAACAAACACACAGTATCTAATGTGTTGACACAGCATCGTGACGATTCCGCTATAAACATTTATTTATCTCTTGCAGCTGATTCTCTTCAGAATAGTTTTTTGATGTCGCTTTATCGTCAGACTCTGATTTTTGATCCTCTGTCATATTTCTGACTTAGCTTCAGCATTTATGTACACTGAAGGCAGGGAATAGTGTTGTGTGGTTGCGTGGACTGTTTGGACTGATCCGCGACATGAAGTCAACGACATTCCCAAGAATTTAACCAACACAAGCAGCATTTAACTGTCCTGTCATTGTCACATTTATTTAATTTTTGCTGAATTGCTGAAACACTTGATGGACCTGTTTAGAGAATGGAGTTAAAACACCTATCGAATTAATCGCACAATTAGCAAAACTTAATGCATTAAAATTTTGTAAAACATTTTTTTCTATTTGAACGACACAGGCTCCAAAAGTTACACACAATTAACACACTGTTGTCATCGTTAACACAGAACCACTCAAAAAGGAACACACGTTCCATCACTACCATAAGGGTGACCACCAGGTGACTTTGCGTCCATACAACACTGACTGACAGACATTCATTGTTGATGCTTGACAAAGACATGAGAGGCCGGAGAATCGTCCTGTGTGTTTTGAGAAAGTCTGAACTTCCACTGAGGTCTGAAAAAGTGTGAATGGTTATGCAGTAAAAGTGTGATCTTTTCTTATAAAAGATGCTCTTGTCTCTTGGTTACTGGCACCCATGTTTGACATAGTTATTAACCACCAGACATTTCTACTCACAGTTATTTATTTCCCAATGTACTAATTTCATACTGCGACATTTCCTTCTTTCTTTTCTTTGGGCCAGTACAGCACCATAATCCAACCCCATTAAAAATAAAACGCTTAGCAGTGGTCTAAAACACAATTCAGTGGAACTTATAATCCAAACCATAACATATTCAAAATGAATAAGCCAATAGACCAACAGATCAATAAACCAATAATAAACCAGATAAAATGAATATTCATCAAAACATTCATTAAACATTTGGCTCCAATGTACAGCAAGTATGTTAATAGGGGCTCCCTCTGTCCTCTACTGTTACCAAGCAGAGAGACACACACACACAGTTATTTCAGAGTCTGCTGCACGCCCACAGGTCACCAAACTGGTTGTCTGATTGGATGGCAGTCGATGAGCTTCTGCTCTGCCATCTAACTGCTATACCACTCTTTATCAATCAGGTCCTGTGGCACCTAGATATCTTTCGTCGTAGTTTTCGCCAGCTGACAACTCACAAGTGCATGGAGGACTCGTGCATCTTCTGTGCTCTCAAGGTGAGTCGTCGCACTGAGCGTCAGGTGGCCCAGCTTCCTGTTTCTGACCTTGCTGTATCTTCTCCTTCCTCAGAGCATCTTCGCTCAGTTTCAGTACAGTACTGAGAAGGTTTTACCCTCTGATGCCCTTCGCAGCGCACTTGCCAAAACCTTTCAAGATGAGCAGAGGTTCCAACTTGGCATCATGGACGACGCAGCGGAGTGCTTTGTAAGAGCAGAGAGGAGACAGTGTTACTGTTGCTACATTCTGCTGAGAGAAATGATTCGTCATTTTATGTCTCTTGCAGGAAAACATCCTGATGAGGATTCACTTCCACATTGCAGATGAGAGCCAGGAAGACATTTGTACTGCCAGACACTGCATCCCCCACCAGAAGTTTGCCATGACGCTCTTCGAACAAGTGAGATGCAAATTAGCTGCAACCTCCTATCTGCTGAAACAAAGTACTAAACTTTGTACAAATCAGTGGTGGCATGTTGAGGAGTCATGTGACATGCTGTGGTACGGTGAAAGTAGCTCTTAAAGTTTTATTTACGCTTTAAAAACCGGGAGTATCCCTGGTGCTACATTAGTGCTAGCATCCTTTGATCACCATATTTAAATGAAAACAATGATTACCAAAAGCCGAGAAGTTGCACTTGGTTCCTCCTTTGTCAACGAAAAAACATTAATTGGTTCCTCAAAAATGAGAACAGCCATATTGCTGTCATGTTTCTGTCATTAGGGTTGTAATTACCGTAAAGACAGCAACTTGGCTGTGAAGTGCACCTTCTCAGCTTTCAGGAACCGATCAACATTATCCTTCTCCGAGGCGGTGAACATTTTCTCTTTCTCCTAGCTCCAAAAATCAGATTTCAAGAATTTGTAATAATTAAGTCCTGAATACTCATCTAAATGACCAAAAAATGCATTTGTGTGTGTGTCAGTGTGTCTGTAGCAGCTGTGGAGCATCTTCAGACCCTCTACCATTTATTCAGATGGTCCACTACATCTCTACTACCTCCCTTTGGTAAGTGTGTGGGTGTGTGTTTTCTCATCTCAGATGCAGTCGGTTGAGGTCACACCGCCATCCATCACCGAACTTCAGTCGCTATGTTACACGTCAGGGTCGCCCAGGAAACCAGCTAATTGCTCTTTTATGTGTTTTTCTTGACCAAACACACACACACACACACACACATCGGTGTCTGAAGTCATGAGGACAATGACATGTTTTTATCTGAGTCGCTCCTCCTCCACTCATCCTTCAGCTTCACCATCACAAAGATTTGTGCCGTTTTCCCTCCGCTGAAAGAAAGTCTATCTGTTCATGTCAGTGTCTGCATTTCTGTGACATCATATGGAGACAATGGGCAACAATGCAGAAGACTGAAAAAATGTCTAATTTTAAACATGCGAGAACACAAGCAACAAGTGCTCCCCACGTCTCCCACAGTAACCAGGCAGTGAAGATGTTGGAGTCGAGGCAGAAGGCCACCCCCAGCATGTTTGGAGAACTACTGCGAAATGCGAGCATGGGCGACCTTCGTAACTGTCCTGTAAGAGACTTCAATATTTTCTCTTTGATCCATGACAGAAAGTAAAATATTCGCTGATAACAGCTTCTTTTCTTTTCCTCTCCTTTCTCCTCCTCCTCCTTCTCTTCTTTTTCATCTTCGTCTTCATCTTCAGAGTCAGTGTGGCCAGCAGCTCCGGATGGCTCGTGTCCTCCTCAACAGTCCTGAAATCATCACCATCGGTCTGGTTTGGGACTCCGACCACTCCGATCTTGCAGAAGACGTCATGCACACATTGGGAACGTGCCTGCGCCTGGGCGATGTTAGTAGTTAGCATCCTCATTAACTTTTCATGATCAGTTTGTATTTAGTGAACAACTAAAACTTCTCCCACATCACTGTAATGTACAAATGAATTTCTGCTCATTAGTGCAGTATAAAGGCAAAATTCAAAGGTTCTGTTACCTTCTCATGACTGCATTGGTGTGTTTGAATGTGGTAAGAGAAGATATTCTTTTATTTAGCTGACAATGCGGAAATTAACGTTGTTTGCAGTACAAAAACAAAATCTCTTACACAAACAGTGCACATATAGATGGAAGAAAAAATATGAAAGAGTATACCTTTTAGTATTTTATTTTTTCTTATTATTTTGTTTCCACAAAGCAGAATATGCATGAATATATACTCTGTGTATTTGGTACATACAAAGTATTGCAGTTGTGAATAAGTAGAGAACTGCTCATGTAACTGTATATTGCACATATGTTATTATGGTAGTTGTAGTAATTCTAACATTAACAAATACATACATGACACTTGTGCTCCTTGCTGCAGTTGTTCTACAGGGTGACGGAGGAGAAGGCTCGTCAGGCAGAGCTCTACCTGGTCGGCATGGTGTGCTACTACGGCAAACATTACTCCACATTCTTTTTTCAAACAAAGATCCGACGATGGATGTACTTCGATGATGCACATGTTAAGGAGGTATAGTCACTCATTCACTGGCTGTTTGCAGGAATGGAATGATCTCAGAATTAAATATGTTCATAGAGTCTGAGACTTTCTAAGGACCTTCAGGGTCCTTAGTCGTGAAGTGCTTCCTAGAACGATAATACATCACTTCCTTAATATTTTTTCCTCAAACAGTTTATTAGAAGAAGACGAAGAAGAAGAGATTGTCTCTACTCTGACATATGTCCAGACTGAGAGAAACTGTCACACTGTGCAGCCCGGCATTTTGATTGTCCTTATGCTAAGCTATACTAACCACAGCTGGAGAACATGAGCTGTTGCGCATCAATGTGTTTTCCATTAGCTGCTACATTAGAAGTGGTGACATTAGCCGCTAAGTTGGCTGCTACATCAACCGCTACAAGCATAACACATGGCAAGCCCATCTGTTCCTGGTGGATTTGTTTGTTATCACTAAGAATAAAAAAATGGAAATTGAGAGAGGAGGAGGAGTGAACAGGAAATGACCTCATGTTATCTTCCTCCTCTGGTGTATTCCCACCTCGCTCCACTATGTTTTCTGCCAGTCTTTTAGCTCTATCTCTACTCTTCACCTTCTTTTGGCCACAGTCCCTTTTCCCTCCACTTTATTTTTACTTTCCTCTCGTCATTGCATCAATCAGTTGTTCAGTCACACTGGTGGAATGGGAGGTTTCGTTCGCTCAAACGTTCTGTCTCTCTGCTGGTTGTGAAAACAAGGATATCCCTCCATTGTTTAACAGTCCAGCTGGACAGAACCAAGGGTGTGGTCAGAACACACACACACACACACTTTTGCTCACACTGCAAACTCTCATTCCCTTTCTTTCTGCCTGACACACTCTTCCACTCATAAAAAGATGATGGAAAGTTAACCTTGTCCGTTGGCCGGACCTCTTGTTGGACGGATGGAGTGTGAGGTGGATGTTTGAAAAATGGAGGAAGGGATGAAATAACACGCGGGAGACTTTCTGTGGCACAAAAAGACAAACGGGCAGGAGGACGGCAGATTAACCAGCAGCTGGACGGGACCAACTGGTACAGCAGCGTCTGTAAGGTGAACTGTGGCAGTGGGAGCTTTATCACGGCAACTGATGAACTCATCAGATTTTGAATATCAGCTGTTTGTAAATAGTTTTACCCTGGGGGCTGAGGACAGCTGCTGTATGATGATTCATTTTAAATCCAGTTTTACACTCTTTGCTGATTCTAATGACATTTGCTTTACGACCTTTGTTAGGTATAAATAGGTCTGAGTTGGTTATGTGAAAACCCTTTGTCAACAGTTGAAACTAAAACTAAATTTTTCCAAACAACTAATACTGGTACTATGGCCGATACTACGGTGATTTGAATTAACATTACTACAGCTATGACCACTAGACCACTGCAGCTGCAAGCACTACTTTACTTTTTACTTTATTTATTTCAAACACATACAATTACCAGAGAGAAAAAAACTAAACAAGGACATGTCGTATGTGAGGTGTGATTAGAGACCTACAGAGTTTAAATGTAAACCGCACCAAATACCAAATTTACAATATTAACCTTGAAATAAAGAAGAGCATGTATAGTAAGAGTAAAGCTAGAATTTAGAATTTGAAAGTCATTTTAAAACTAATTTTTCCCCATTGTTGTTCTTGCTGTCTGTTTCATGACCTGCAGATCGGCCCCAAGTGGAAAGATGTAGTTTCACGCTGCATCAAGGGCCATTACCAGCCTCTGCTCTTGCTGTACGCTGACCCCCGGGGGACGCCACTGTCAGTCCAGGACACGCCCCCACGCCTTGACCTCCGCCACCTCAGCACACCCTGCTACGACAGTGAAGATTCGGGTAACTGTAAAACAGCTAGCAGTCGTAGTAGTTGCACATCTGCAAATGATCAGGTAACTGAACCCGAATCAGCAGTTCTGTGAGTCTTAGTACTGTGACACACACAGCTGGAGCCTTAGGACTTGAGCCTGGAAATCCAGAGCCCCAGCTAGAAGGATGCAGGGTCTGGCAATGAGCAATACACCTTCCCAACTCAAGGGACGGCGCCATAATGGAAATGGATTCTTTTATTTGTCTAAATGTCCATCTTGTTTGAATTGGCTTTGGTGTCAACGCTTTTCATCAGCCCGAGATCGTGATGAATGTTTCTTTTGTCAAGATGGACCTGAAGAGCAATTCTAAATTTGCTGGTGGTACATCTGGATTTCCAGGCTTCTTACTGGTGTAGACGTTTCAGCAGTACTTGTATTACTAATAGCTGCAGTGATGTGTGTGCTAATGTGGCACATCTATTTATGACTCGATGTGCTTCGCTACCAACTCGTCAACTAACCCTTCTGCCCCTCGTCAGGCCGGGAACCATCAATTTCCAGTGACACTCGCACAGATTCATCAACAGAGAGCTACACGCCCCGACAGGCCCCGTATGCACACCATGTGTCCCTGGCCAGTCACTACTCCTCTGACTCCCAGGGAACAGTCATCTGCCTCGAAAGTCACAACAAACCCCTGCACGCCTCACTCTGCAGCCTGGAGACCATAGGTGAGCACCTTAGAGTATAGAATAATGTAATACATAATATTAGATGGACAGGAATCAATGCCACGTTGTTTAGTAGCTACACATATTCTTTTTAATTAAACAATAAAATATATCTAGTAGTTTCATATATCCAGAAGGGATTCAAAGCTTCCAGAAGTTGTCTGATGTTTGTGCAGCCGCCTGTTGACACACTCCTCATTTGCTGGAGTTTCTTTTGGTCTTTGATGTGCTTGTCCTATTTCTTTTTCTTTGATTACTTAACACACACACACATTTATCAAATATCTTTTTGCAGTGCAGCCATTCTTCTTTCTTTTTTCATTCTGTTGCATGACCTGCTGACTGTGCTGTTGTTGCTAAGGCCACGTGACGGACAGCGGGCAGCACCAGTGTCTGAGGAGGGGAGGTGGGGCTGGTGATAAGAGGCGGAGCTCTAGCCGCCTCCGGCGATGTAAACCTGACAACGAAGGCTCATCTACTGGTTACCACAGCGAGGGTAGGCAGGGCTGGGGCATCAGTGGTCATTCACAGGGCCGATTGACATTATCTTGTAGTTGTTTGTACATGTCATATTTGACCTTGATGTGACTTTCCAGAGCAGAAAAAAAGTATATTAACATTTGATATCGGATCAAGTATCTCCTTCAGTCTTAATAACATTGAAGATGTGGATAATGAATAAAGATAATAAGAGAAATAAAGAAATCCTCCTCACTCAGTGTTACAGCAGCTCTTCGCCATTAACACAACTGCTGTTCATTCACATAAAGAGACAAGTAAGCAGGTTGGACATGTTACAAGTAGTGCGGTACTCCTCTTCCAACTGAGCCTAATGGAACGTTCCCTCACTTAGATGAGATTATGGATGTTTTGTGTTGTTATTTACATTTCCATGGTCCTTTTGATTTTCTTCCCTCTGTTATTTTTTGTGTTCTCCCCTTCACATCCATTCTTCTCCTCTCAATAAATTCATATAAATCTCCTCCCAGGAGAGACCCTGAAGGAGTTCCAGGTTCCTCGTCACTTCCCCAAACCTTCCTCCTCCTTCTCATCTTCAACCAGCCGCCTGCGGGACCTCAAGGAGACAATGAGCAGCATCATCCACAGCCGGACGCTGTCCTCCTCTTCCTCCTCCTCCTTGCCGGCTGCTGTCCTCTCCTCCGACCTCGCCTCCTCCAACAACCACCTCTCTGCCACCATCACCACCGTATCTGCCCCTGCCCCCTCTTGTAAACCCCTCGACTGGGAAGCCGACAGCACCAGCAGCGAGTCTAAATCCAGCTCATCTGGAGGAACTGGGTCAGGCAGGTTCCGGCCGGCGTGGAAGCCTCGGAGGGAGGCGCTCAACATTGACAGCATCTTTACCCGTGAGAGACGCCGGCAGGCCGGCTACAGCCCTCTGGGCACCTCCAGGTCCGACTGTGGAGCTCCGGCCACAGAGGGGACTGAGGGTTCTGCCCCAAACGAGGAAACGTCTACAAGACTGGGTTCCTCCCGGATTCTCCCCACCTTCCACACCAGCAGGAGCAGGCTAGTCGAAGCAACTCCTCCTCCTCCTAGGCTGATTCAGAGAATGGAAAGCGGGTACGAGAGCAGTGAGAGGAACAGCAGCAGCCCAGTCAGCCTGGACTTGAACCTGGGAGACAGGTGAGTTCATACGAGCCCTGAACCTTGACAGAGTTCATCGTGTTTGAATTCTCTCCACTGAGCAGTGAAATGTACACAAATCACAAGAAGGCTTTCGCACAAAAGGGCTGTAAAACCACATGATCCATCTGCACAAAAATGCACACGCTGTTTCTGTATGTACCTGCAGGGAGGTCTGTTGAAAAAACTCACTAGTTTTGATGAAAATCTGACCTGAATTTGTGGATGCAGGAATTATGTGATGAATTCCTCACCTTGGTGACATAATTCATATTTTTGGTCATATCTTATATCTCATGTCTCACAAATCTGAAACAAACTGGGACACATCAGCGTTATCATTTCCCACATTGATCCAGCGCCCAATTTGTGAATACCCTCATTGTGCTCTCAGTGACAATAAAGACAGGACTCAATCGCTGATGTACTGATTCCCTGTGGATGGATTCACGTACTGCATGTGAGCTCTGTCCGTTCAGACTGATAGAGATCAATGCCAAACTGTAGATCAGTTCAAAATATTAAGAACTGGTGAAAATCTGCGTTCATCTCCGTCATTCAGTGATGAAATTTCTAAAATGTCCCGATTTCCAAGGGAAGTTTGGTGCGTTTCAACACATCAGGAAGTGTCACTGAATAGATGAGTGATGTCAGTGCAGGGGGGTTAGGGTGGGTGTCGTCTGTCCCCAACACATTTCAAACTAAACTGATGCCCATGCACTCTATCACTCTATCACATGACCTTGAGTGTGTTTTGTCTTAAGGGACGGTGTCACGAAGAAGTCTTCATCCTCCTCCTCTTCCCTCGGACGGTCATGGAAGAATTTCCCCTCAAAGAGCAGTGGAGCTCTGCTCCAAGACGTCCGCTCGACCTTCCGGGGAAACCTCGGTATGTGTGTTGGTGTGTTTCAGGAGTCAGCCGGAGAATGAGGTCGTCTCTTGTCAGTGGACCTGTAACAACACGTGTGTGTGTGTGTGTGTGTGTGTGTGTGTGTACGTACAGCGCCCCCTGCTGGCCGTAGCGAGTTGGACGAGCTGCAGGAGGAGGTTCTGAGGAGAGCGAATGAGGAGGAGGCACAACGACAGCAGGAGAAGGAGAGGGAGGAGGCGCTTGGCTTTAACCCCATACCCAGCAAGTATCTGGATCTGGACCAGCTTCAGATTCAAGGTATACACGTATACACACACACACACACACACTGTGTCAGCAGATGAGTATTGCCATAGACAACAGAAACGTTCAGGAATGTTCCTCATTGATTGGCTGAAAGGTTCAGCTGCACAGTCACACAATAGACACAAAGACCTTTGTCCAAACGAACCGTGTGCTTCCAGCTGCTGGAGACCCGTCACGTTTATACATGTGCTGTTTGTCGTGTCCTGCTGCTGTACAGATGTTTGCTTTCCACAGGTAAAGGTGACAGCTTTGAGCGGTGTGTGTCAGAAGCAGAGCTTCTGCTGGATCAATCAGTGCGTCTCGAACAGGCGGGTGAGGCTGCCGCTGCACTTTCAGCAGTCAACGAAGCCGTCTGTAAGTC
>CAAKHB010000015.1:45199-58223 GCA_901007665.1 Aeoliscus strigatus | reverse complement strand
ATGATGTCAAGGTCCTGGAATGGCCAAAACAAAGTCCTGACCTCAATCCCATTGACAACTTGTGGCATCACCTGAAGACCAGAGTGATGGCGAGGAGACCAACCAACCTGACCCATCTTGAGGCATTCGCCAAGGAGGAGTGGGCCAACATCCCACAGGAGACATGCAGGAAGCTTGTGGACACGTACAGGAATTGTTTAGAAGCGGTTATAAAGGATAAAGGCTATGCTATTGACTATTAATTAAAACAATGGACTAGGGTATGAATAATTTTGAACATGGCATTTTTTGGGACTCCATTAACAAAATACCCCAGAATTTATTTTTTTTTAAATTTTGTATTTTTTTCATTCTTTCAATCGTTGGCAACATATAATTGACACAGAAATTTGAAAAAAATCATTCATTTCATCACAAAATAAAAAAATCACAAGAATTAGCAGGGGTATGAATAATTTTGAGGACGACTGTATATATATATAATGTGTGTGTTAGGACAGACACACACACACACATATAGATATACACATACAAAGTTAAGTATTTTATTTTGGTTCCAAATAACATTGAACACTACAAGAATTCTTACATTGACCTGTTTGTGCAGAGTTCTTCAACCACCATCACTCATGTTATTTATAAAACTCAACATTTCCACTTCCAAACCTGCAGGAATCTACAGGACAGATACAACAATACTTCAGGACATAGACTCGTCCCATTTTATTGCACAACACCTTATTGTGCATTTCACACCATAATCCTCATGCGCTGTAGTATGAACTTTATGCGTTACCCTACTTTTGTTTCCTGTGTTACCACGACATAAGGTTCCATGTTGACACAAAGAAAGGAGACGTGATCATGTGACGCTACTGATGGAAATTTTCCATCAAACAGTCTTGTCTTTTCACTTGCTGGCAGCTCACGGCAGCACCCTCACATGTCCTGTCGGAGCAGCACCACTGCAAACACATTGTTCTCTGACTCCACCCACTCCCCGCCCCTCAGCTCCAGCCTCAGCTCCACCCCTTTTCTGAGTTGCAAGAAGGTTGCGCGCGTGATTGGTCCTGCGGGCACCTGCCCGTCGAGCAGAGTCCGCTCAGCATGGCCTGAACTTACCTGGAGGCTGACGTGGGTGGAGCCTGGTCTGAGGTCCAAAGTGAGCACAAACACGTAGATTCCATCCACTGGGGTGGTGAAGCGTCCTATTTCGGAGTAAATGTGTCCGCGGTTCAAAGATGGTTTGAAGACAACAACGTCATTGGGAGAAATGTGAGGGGAAAAAGCGACCAACAGCAGAGAGACGTCTGACAGACAGGACGGCTCAACAACACCTGCAGATAAAATGAGAAGGAAATGTTCAGATTGAGACACAACTACGTGAAAAAACTTGTTGGAGACATTACGATAGTAGTTAGATTCTTAGTATGTTGGATAATGTCATGATGTTTTCTTCCTGCAGTTTTTTTAATAATTTCTGTAGTATTTTTTTCTTACACACATTATTTCCTTGACGCTAAACCTTGACTGGACCACTTGACTGGGTTAGTGGAGTCAACATCCAAGACGGTAACTTGAGGTGACAATGGCGAAAACTGAGTTGTTTGTGTTCCACTTTCATCATAAAGTTGGTGTGAAAAAACTGTTAGTTACTCTTAGTTGATAGAAAACCCCGTATGGGTTAGTCACAAGAAACACACTGGCTTAAAATAACAAACTGAGTAAGCAGTTCTGTGTACGAGTCATTGAAATATACTGTACAAATAACACCTAAGTGATACAAAAATTGGAACTCCCATCATTTATAGTAACAAATAGTACTGTGCACTGCCATATTGACTTCTGAACTCTCGCTCTTCTAAGTTCAATTTCTCTGGTTAGGAGGTTCACGCCGCTGGAAAAAAACCAAAAATCAAATTCTGACTTGGACATCAGGTGGAACGCATCGTAATGTAATAATGTGAAACATTAGAGAGGCATTGACCGATCATATGACCCATTTCTCTACACCTGAACTTCATCAACAGTGAAGTGTGCTGATGTCAGCTGATGAGACAACAATCAGAAAGTGTCCTCACTCTCTTACCTGATGACTCCCTCCTGCTGCGATGGTGTCCCCCCCCTTTCCCTGTTGCCTTCCCTCCTCCCCCTCCTCCTCTCTTCTCCTTCTTCTTCACAAGCTGCCACAATTTATCCAACTCCAGCGTAGCATCTGACTGCGCCAGCACGTCAGCATTACTGAAAACATTTTTGAACATCCTCAGATGCTCCTCCAGCCCTCTCTTCAGCCACGTCACCTCCGTTTGCAGTGTGGCCGCGTCACCAGCAGGCTGTGCTGTCGCTGTCCTGGTGTTGCTGTCATTGCGTTGCTTCTCCTCCAGGTTGTGCAGCTTCACCTTCAGCTCCTCCACACTCTTCTCCAGGTTCCACAGGTCACCACCGTCTCCCTGCAGCAGGTGCCTCCCGTCAGGGTTCAGGAGGAGCTGATGCTCTCTGGATGGAGCGCTGCTCTTTCTCACGCTGTCAGGAGGCCAGACGGGGGAGGGTTGGTCAGCTGATGGCACCTCCTCTGAGCCCACTGTGAACACACAAGTTCTTCAGACCAGCAGTATAAGATAATACTGTACATACTGTAGATTCTACTTCACCCCCTCTTGACTCTCTTGAGGGAAAGATAGAGTGCGGGAGCCTCAGAAAGGAAAAAAAATTGCCAAACTCGGCTGTACTGTAGGCTCCGTTTTGGTGCAAGATACGTTTAAATAGGTTTTCGTTTCCAGTTCAACTGTGTGACTCTGAAGGCGATATCTCGTTCCCTTTTTGCGTGACGTTCAAAGAAAGGCGAGGATTGATGATGAAAATGCAGCAAAATCGTCTGAAAAGCAAAAAACACATAACTGAACCTTTTAATGGTGTGGGCTACTTTTTTTGCTCCAGGTACATAAAAATATACTCCTTTTGTAGATATTCTTGTGCTGAATCCAATTGTGTGACTTTGAAGCTTGGTGACCAAACAACTTGGTCCTGTGTCCTCTGTGTTTGATCTACTGACTTGTAACTTCACTATTTTGTAGTGTTGTGTGTCCCCATTCACACATGTAAATTTCAAAGCTCCATGTCTTTTCCTTATCCCGCTATACGGCGCAGAGCGCGAGTTCATTCTTTCAAGAAACATGAACTGGACCTAAATTCACATTTTCTTCCAATCTGCATCTATTAAACATATACATATACATATACATATACACATACATAAACTATATACCGTCGGTTAGGTCGGATTCCTCTGATGCACACAAACCAAACGACTCGTTGATAGGATGTACGGTTGTCACGCTACAGGCCTGAAAGCTGCCACTGCCCCGTCATAGCCGAGCAGGCAGAAAGGGCAGAAAACGGGTGTGACACCTGGTGTCTTTCACACACACACACAGGACACACATACAGCGACACACACACCAACATTGGCCTGTTAGTCTGTAGCTCAGGCATACATTCACCTACCCCCATAAACTACACATCTACACGTTCAGAGAATCAGTGCCGTGCCAACCGTGGGTGGTTTATTGGTTGTTTATTGGTTGTTTATAGGTTGTGAAATCGTTGTTTATGTGTTATTGCTAACAGTTGTTTGTGAGTTGTGTATTGTTTTGTTTGTTATTGTTTGTTATTGTTGTCATTGTTTTGGTATAAGTTGTGAATGGGTTATGTATGTCTTAAGTAATGGTTGTATAATGGTTTCCTAAAGGTTGTGTATTGGTTTTCTATGGGTTTTATGATGGTTTGGCACTTTGAAGCCGGTGCTACAGCTTTGCAATTTTGTGTCAATGACACGGCACCGGGCGGTCGCAGACGGCGTCGGGGGCAGACCCATGCCAAAATTTCCCGAAGAGGGATTTTTCTAGTTCAGTCATAATCTCTGTTGGAAATGTGGAACAAAGGCAGGGACTTTCCTACATGTGCTTTGGGAATGTAGTCTGATACAGCCATTGTGGGAGAACATAATAGAGCACTTGGGGAAGGCTCTAGAGAAGGGCTCCGGAGAGATTCCCATTTCGCCAAGATTATGCTTATTGGGTGACCAAACACAAATAACGGGTGTGTCAAAACATGATTTTGCGGTTATAAGGTCGGGATGGTCACAGCAGCCAGAAATATCCTCAGGTTATGGAAAAGTGCATCCCCACCACTATAAAATATGAATTGAAGCTATGACAGACACCTATGAGCAGATGTTGGCGAGGGTTAATGATGACGGAGGGGAAGAGAGGGGGCCGTGGGGCCGCTTATTTAATACAGTCTTATGAAAACAACAGGATCTGAGAGGAGATGGTATTGCTAAATATTCACTACTTCGGTTCTAATTTGAAGGAGTGAATTACACTGTACTGATATAAATATGTAGGTACCATATAGCAGGGATCCACTGAGCCACTGATCCACCTCATACAACACAGCTGTCTTCACATGTAAAACGAAAATGAAAATAAAAACTTCAAAAAGAATGTTGATGCAGATTCTGAGTAGAATATTTGCAGTTTCCTGAAGCTGCCAGGAGGGGGCAGTAAACAGCTGGTGGTAACTTCATGGTATTGTGATGCTCATAAGTCACAATACCAGTACCAACAGTCAAGACGTCTTACAAATAAATTTACAGTTTAAGTGAGTCTTTTCTAAATTATGATCAGGACGATTTTAATCCATAACGTGCTTAGACCGTGGCATTCTAAACAGGACGTGGTGTTACACAGCGTACCTATCCTGCGGCCCAGCAGAGAGTCGATGCTCAGGTTGTGTCTGTTGAGTTGCTCCTGCAGGAGCCTCAGCTGCTCCTTCAGCGCCGGCACAGAGTGGGCCTCCTGGTCCTGGACGGGCCACTCCAAGAACTCCAGCACCTCCTCGCCCAACAGCAGCTCCAGCACATCACTGTGCCGGATGGCGTCCTTCAGCAGAGAGTTGAAGGAGCTGGCCAGACGACTCATCTCCTCCAGCAGCTTCCTGTCGGCCTCCTTCAAGCTGGAGACCTCGGACATCACCAGCGACACCGAGCCACTCAACCCGGTCAGGCTGTGGTCCAGAGTTCTGGTCCTGCTCTGCTCTGAAGCCAAAGACTCCTTCAGCTGCCAGAGACAAAAGACTCTTTACTTAAGAGAATAAGAGTAAATTAATAATATTAATAATCAATAATTAATATAATCAACAAACATGAATCAGTATATTTACCATGATAATGAGCATTGTTCTATTAAGATACTGTATGTAAAATATATAAATATTCATATGATTTAAATAGTAATAATATTAATAGTAGTATGTCAGTGAATTGATGTGTATGTAGTATATATTCACTACTGATAATAATAGTGCTGGTTTTGATAATAACTATATATTATTATCATTTGTTGTTTGCATTGGAATCAACATATGTTCAGACACTGTCACGTACAGTCAGTTTTCAGTGTAAGTTTCGTTGTCAGTGAGTGATTCATGTCATTCGCAGGGAGTGACGAACGAATCAGGTTCGCCCCCACTCAGCTGAACAGTGGAACAAATGAATCTTTTCGGTAAGTGATTCTGTACAGTTTGTACAAAGGATTCATTCTTTTGAACGATTCAGATGGGACAACACTACACAGAAGTGGCGACCTGCTGGATGCTTCGCTGTAGCGCCTCCACCTCCTCCCAGTCAGTGGCTCCTCCCCACGGCCCCGCCCCAGGCTCATTGTCTTCCTCCAGCGCTATCCGGTTGTCATTCGCCAGCGCTGTCACATTGGCCACGCCCCCCTCCAAACGAGCCACAGCGGCCTTCAGCCCCCGGCAGTCGCATTCCTCAGACGAGTTGTTCTTGTACAGGGTGGTGTACAAGTAGTCCACATCTACGTCCATCTCCTGCAGGCGCTGGCCCTGCTGGCTCAGGTTCCCCGCCAGCTCGCCCACCTGTGTCAGCACCGCCACCTTAGCCGCCTCCACCTCCAGGCCCGTCTCCATGAACTGGACCTGACTCTTCCGGCCCGTCTGGCTGATCTGCTCCTCCAGCACCTTCAGGTTCTGCCGGAGCTGCTGGATGCTTCCAGACATCACCTCAGCATCCTCCATGAGCCCACTGACCTGACAACACCAGATGGTGGGATTTATTTTTACAGGTTTAAGGAACTGGTTGATTTGTTTGAGTGGGAATCTTTTTGTTTCATCAGTGTGACGTGTTCCAGAGCATCCAAATGGTAAATTAACAAAAGATTTACATCAAGCTGTGACCTCCAGTCTATAAATACATCTGAGGTCCGATACAGACAGTGATAATAGCCAAAGGGTAAATATATTTCATGTTTAATTATTCATCTGATTCAACACAACTGATTTTGTTTGTTCAGTCTAGTCACATCGTTTCACACTGAATCGGTTCCCTCAGTGTCACAAATACAGCTTTGTTTTTTAGCTCATCAAAAGGGGACCGTAGATCCTCGTAGACAAAATAAAAAGAACGGAATCTGAAAAGATTTTCAGAAAAGGAGAGTCCTTAATGCTCCTGGACCTAATAAGTGAATTAACTAAACTGATTGTTTTGTGTTTCTAATGAAACAGAGGGTGCATGATGGGTAATCTGTGTTTTCACCTTCTCTGAATTGTTGACCACCCTGTTGTCCAGGCGCTCGATGGCCGCCCACACAGACGACAGGTCTGAGGGCTGCAGAGGCGGAGGTGGGGCAGGGATGGCGGGCAATGGGAGGGGGCCCGCAAGCTGATCATCTGGGACTTGGTCCTGGTCCAGCTTCATCTCAGTCAGTGTGGCATTCATGGCCTGTAGGCTGACCTGGGATCAGCAACAGTTGTTTTGATTATTTATAGGTTACTGATCAGATAACAGCATTATTATTACTGACCTGCAGCATCTTTTGGTGGCGTTTCAACTTCATGTCAATGTCAGTCTTGAAGGTGGTGAGGTTGTAGTGCAGCATGGCATGCTGGGAGTGCAGCCGTGTCTCCACGTGTGTCTGCTGGCCCTCCAGCTGCCTCCGCAACTCCCTCACATGCTGAAAAACCTCATCCAATCGGCCCTCCAAGCGGTCCTCTGTGGCCTCGTCAAGCTCCGGACCGTGCTGCAGACCCAGATGTGTCTCTGTCTTCAGCTGGGCCACGTCATGGGCCAGCGCCCCCACCTGGCGGCTCAGGTGCTCCAGTGAACGATTGAAGCCCTCCAACATGGGCTGGAGCTGGGACATGACCAGCGCCATCATGTGGGGAACTGGAAGGGCGAACATCTGGCTGGTGGAATCCACCTCATCAATGCCTAAAACCAAGAAATATTAACAAAGAGAGTTTAATCATAAAAGGAACTTTTCTTTGTGCTGATGCGTGAATGAATCTTCATTCAATCTTCAAGTTTTTCACATATGACACATTTTCGGTCCAAAATCAGCAGATAATCAGTAATAAAAAGAATAACATCAAAAGGTATTGTTGGAGTGACAAAGTCAACAAGGTATAAAAGCAAATGGGAAGGCTCAAGAAAAACCTGCTGCTGTTAGCAGCTTGTGCTAACAGCAGCAGTGCTAATACCGTAACCCATTGGTAGGAACATCATTTTATTTGTTTGTCTCTCAAAAGATGTCTCATATCCATGTGCTGCCTTTATGTAAGTCCCTGACTTGACTGAGCTGCCTAAAGAAAATATACTTATTATGGTCAAATAAAGTGATGGATTTGAGTAGTAACACTATTATTAATGCAAGAAATGAGGTATTATTATTGATATTTCATCTTCTGAGAAATTAATATCATATTTCCTTCAGAAGAAAATCTAGTTTTTCAAATTGAGAACACGTAAATGGAGGAGACCATTATTTAAATGATCCTAATAAACTATGTTATGTCCATTACACTAATGAACGTATGAATTCACCCACAGCGCTCCAGCAAGGTGAATGAGTGCAGTGACAGCAGTATTTGTGTTGGAGAAGGGGTTATAATAAAAGACTGCTCCCCCAACCTACAAAAACAAACCCACTCCCTTGGTGATTCATGGCTCTCTGGGGATGGAAGCAGCCTCTTTCCAAAGGGGGACGACAAACACAGCTCGGCCTTCCGGCTGAAAAACAATCCAGCTGGGAAGCTAAAAGTGTTCAGCTGATCTGCAGGACGCTGTTTGTCCTCCAGCTGGATCTGACATTCTCCTGCCGTGGTTTCAAAGTGTTCCAACATCCCCTCCAGGTTCCATATAAGGGTTAATCAACACCTAGTGTAGTACACAGTTTTAACACACAGCTTTCCAGACAATCGGAAAAGAGGATTCACCCAGACCATGGTATAAATGTTATTAGAACACGTTCCAGGTGAATACTCTCTCCTGATTGGCTGGCTGCTGTTCATTAAAACCGTCTAATGCACATGTAGCTCGGCTCCAGGTCAACTTTTCTAATATCCATTCATGGCACAACCTGTTTTTAACATTACTGTTTAATGCTTCCAACATAAAACAGTGCACGAGCGCAGCTGTCAGTCATGACAACAAAAGACATTTGATGACATTTGATTCGATGATTTCAATATGTCTTCTATTTTGTTCGAAGAGAACAAGAACTTTGAGGAAAAAGAAATGGAGAAGAAAAGACAAAACCAAGTGAAAAATGGCAAAGGGAAGTGACTCCTGATGTGAGTTGGAGCTTGTATAACACATGAAAACCGATATTAATGATCCAATCTCAGTTTCTTTGGAAAACAACTACGGGATAATGACAAACGACCAGCGGCTCCACATCAGGAGGGTTCTGCACACCTATGCGTTGATTAACCCATACATAATTAATGCTAGAATCACAGGCAGCTTTACTGTTGTCATCTTCAAGTGAGTGTCTGTTCTTGACATCCTGACCATGGTGGCTTACGTGCACCTCAGCTGTTTCTCCCCAGACACACCTGGAAACACTCGACTCAGAAATGAGCTGAGTTGACGGCGTCTTCAGAGTATAACCTGTTTCTCACAGGTATGTAAAAACACATACATGAATGTCCACGTTGTTGTCGTTTGAAATTAAACACACCTGGTCAGCTGGCAGCGTTTCTATCTAATGACTGCCAGTGTGATTTATGGAGGCGAGACACAGCCATTTCCTGCTCGGCTGTTTCACAAGCATCCTCTGTATTTGAGCCACAATTGGTTGTAAACGTGACAATTAACAGCAACAACGTAAGACGACTCTTATCCATGTGGGGAAATGAACCGTGCAGTGGTCATTTGTCCAAAATGAAATTAATCAAAATCAAACACAAACTCGGTTAAACCAAAAGAGCATGACTGCACTGACCCAGGTGAAATGAGCTTAATGTCCAGTTCAGGTTTCATCCAAACAAAAGAACAAAGGCTGATGTTGTCTCTCAAGCACTGGGAAAAACAAAACATACATCCACCCTGGTGCATTCTGGTCCCTTACCCATTACTTATTTATTCTACTTCAATCAACTCAGAATCGTCCAAACTTTGATATATGTGAACATTTGTAAATAAACCTTACAGATAACAGCCAAAATAACAACAATAAATGAAGGAATAACAAAGGAAACAGATCCACCTGATACCACCTCCTGCAAAACGAATGGTTATAAATAAATACATAGACGAGGGCGATGGTGGTTGTTGAGAGAAAGGGAGATAGAACTGAACCTGCTGGGTGGAGGTAACAACTACAACATTAGCGTTTAAAAGAAAAAAGTCCACTAAGGGTGATGTCATTGATCAGTGAGGTCTGAGGTCAGAAGGCAGTGTGAGAAACCGACGGCGGGGCTGATCCACAGACTCACTCTATACAGGATGAAGGAAGTGTGTGATGTAATGTACATACTGGTGTGCTGACTCAGACGTGTAATATAGTCACAAACACACACACATATGACAAAGGATTTCCGCTTGAGGAAGTGTGTGTGTGTGTGTGTTGTGTGTGTGTGTGTGTGTGTTTCATGTTTTACTCTGAGACTTGAACAGGGAAACAAAGTGAGTTCATCATAAGTCTGCGTGGTGAGTTTTCGGTCACCAGAAGAGAAAGGCGAGTCGACGTCCTCTGAAGTGATGGGAAACACTGATGCATTACAACCCCACAGGACGCCAACCAGACGGCAGCTTCGTTGACTTATGTCCTCGACAACACCTGCTGACATGCTCAGATGCTTCACATGAGACATCGTGTGTTGACCTTCGCTCGCTATCAATGTGTAGTAGTGTGTAGTGTCTTTGTGAGCGCACCAGCACGCACAGAAACAGGTACTGACACAGCAGCATCGGAGGTCCACAGGTGAGACAGGGTGCAGTTAAAAAGGAGCAACGCTCACCAGGAAGGAGTGGTTTCTGCTGCTGGTGGTCATTGTGATGTGGGTGGTGGGAGTGGCCGGGGTCCAGGGAAGGGTGTGTCGCATTGTACTGGTTGGTTGGGTGACTGACATGGTGCAGCACATTGACGGAGTCCTGGTAGTCGTTCTGTTCTTGGTTCAGGTGGCTGCGCTGCTGCTGCTGCTGCTGCTGCTGCTGCTGCTGCACATGTGCACCTGAAACACACCATGAAATACATAGGGAATTTCTGACGGAGATTAATTAAGTATCTATCTTTCTACCTATCTATCCACCTATCCATCTATCCATCCATCCAAGAAATGTGCCTCCTCCAGAGCCAGTCCACTTTCAAACACCCCAACCCCAACCCCTCAAACCTCCCTCCTCTTTTTGAAGTTTATATCTAGAATCCTGGTTTCTCCAGTGGCCGAGTCTCTAATAAGAGCCTAAATAAGACGCTGGGGCTTTGTTCAGTCTGTGTGAAAACTCTCCAAAGACACACAGTGATCATTCACTGACTGGTCACCTGATCACACACCAGAACCCACGGAAAGGTTGTAAAGGTTTTTTATTGTGTCACTGAGCTGATGACTCACCTCACCCCTCGTCTGTGCTGGATTAGAACATGTTCCTGTTATTGTCGTTCCTCCTGGGCTGCACTTGATGATTTAATCACATCAGCTTTGCAGGAAGTGGGTTCAATCACAGGCCTGCTGGGAGCGTACTGTACCGAGTTGGGTGTGTGTGTGCGTCAGTTTCTGCCTCTTTGTTTGGCTTTCTTTGTTAATTCAAGCCTCTAAAGGCCAGAGGTCTATTTAAGGCTAATATTTTTCCAAAAACATCCATGTGTTTGGATTCTTTAAGCTCAGTGCCACTTATGTGTGAATATTTTACCATTTTTTAAACGTGGACATCTGACCTAGTCAGACTGTGTGACCTTCAGCTTCTCTTCCACTCAGCTCGAACAGATTCCCCCTTCGACATGAACAAAAAAGATCAAACCTGTCGTAGGAAATGATCAGGTGCACATGTGACTCAACACAGTAAATGGTGATCTACAGTATAAACATTAGTATGTTCTGCTTAATTTTAGCACAGAAATCAAGTTGCATAAATCTCAGTTGAACTACACACTCCCTTGCTAATGACATTGATGATGCACCTCATATGTGGGTGCACTTGACCTGGACCTGGATGACCTGGATGTAGGGTGAGTGAGTAGCCAACGCCTTAACGTCATCAGGTCAGTGTAACATTAGTTTCTAGTGAGACCTTTGAAAGCCACGGTTTAACTGTATTGACCTCTTTCACAATGACTCACTGTTTACAGTGTGAAAGGATGGGGCGGGGGTGACCTTGGTAGTGGGGGCTTGTCCACATCCTCTTCCATGAGGGAGGAGGGAGGGCTTGGACAGTCTCCTGACGCGCACTAGAGGTTTATGGAAGGTAAGTGTCACCTCAGAGTTTCCTCACTTTGTTATGGAAGCACAAATGAGTCAGACTGATCCCATATTGTTACTGGGTAAATGTGTGGTAAATGGTAAATCTATCTTTGTGAGGACACATGTCAGGTTCAAACCCTCACAGGGACTCAGCTGGTTGAGGCAGATGGACGCCCCTCCAGTTTCTTCCCATGCAAACAGCTGTTTATCTTGACCTGCTGACTCTTCTGTGTGAGACATTTTGTTCTAAAACAAGTTGGCAGTTTGAGAGTTCAGATGGCATCGTGAACTCGGGTTCAGGACCTGGGTTCAGACTGGACATTGTCGGAAGGTCGTAAAACCTCCTTGAGTCAGTTCTCCCATTTCAAAACCGTTATTTTTCAAATTCCCATTGGTACAGATTATACATACAGTCCTACACTTTTTTGGAAATTATTTTAATCACCTCTGTGACATCACTGTGTAATTAACTGTTAAAAACGAACAGCAATGCCAGTAACGAAGGCACAACTAATGCTAATTTTTGAATAATATCACGTTTGCATTGTTTGCGTTTACAGTTCTGACGTCATTCTGCGACACAGTCACATTTACAATTTAACTATAATCACTTTTAAGTAAACCTAGCCAATATTATCTTACCCAGTATATCACACTTCATGACCCTGGTTGACCATTCTGAGTCTACAGCTGCTGACCGGCTACACAGCTAAATGCTAACAAGTCCACAGTGACTGAACTTCAGCAGGCATGTTTTGGTTTAGCTGTTAGCAGCAGATATACTGCAGAGTCAAGCACATTTGATTAGGATGGTTTGGACGGAAAATCTGAACCTTGACATGAATTTTAAAGTTAAACAACACAGGTGTACAATTTAGCATACCATGTAACATTTAAAAATACTTCTGAGTTAGTTAGTCGTCAGTGTTTGTGCACATAACAGTGTGTAGTTTTAACACACCCAGAAGGACACTATACCTGGCAGGTGGAGTTCTGCTGGTACTTTCTGAGATTCTGATCCCTCGATTGGAGCCGAGCTCCCAGAAGATATTTGTGAATCAGAAACTGTTGGTGCAGAGACACATGAATACTTCTTGTCACAGGAGAGAGAGAGAAGGAAGGACATGTGATATACAAAGGCCTCGACAAAACATATTCCTCTCTGACTGATGCAAGATAAAGATTTAGAGGAAATACTTTTTATTTCTAGTAGGGAGAGTTTCTGGATGTCCTTCCCCTGATATGTGGTAAACTTTCCCACACC
>CAAKHB010000015.1:19475-32153 GCA_901007665.1 Aeoliscus strigatus | reverse complement strand
ACACACACACACGCAGCGTCACATATGTTTATTGGCCTGTTCCAGGGCTGTTAAACACAATTGTGTGCAACAGCAAACATGACCCTGCACAGCCTCAAATGAACTTTTACACCTGATGTTGTGACATGAAACACACACACACACACACACACACACACACACACACACACACATTCAGATACATATACACACACACACACAGACAGACATTAGCTTCTGAGCTGATTTCTTTTACAAAATAAAACGGAACTGGAATAAAGATGACTGACAACCTGTGCTGCTCCGTTTCTTCTTCACTGGTAATGATAATTAATTGTAATTAACCGGTTCCTGCAGCTCAACAAACTAATGCAGAAAATAAAGTGTAAGTGTACTGTAAGTAAAGCGCTGGTCCAGAGATCATTGTACCTTGGAACATCTCTTCCAGAATATACCGTAAACAAACCAAAGGAACATGAACGGTAGATCCAAAGTATGACAAAGGAGTGCTACCATGCTAACGCTAGAGCAGACAGCTGTGAAAGTGAATGTATTTTGGTACAAACCAAGTCCAGTACTTGTTCACTGCCCGACTTTATTTCTAATGTTTCATTTCTCCACCTTCACACTTAATAGTTCATCCCCATACAAATAACAGTCAAAAGGAGAAACATTTAAGTCATCATACAAAACGTTTGTTTTTCATTGCCAACTGACATGATGACTCATAAAATTTGTCCACAGACACACACACACACATAATTAAAAGTGAGCGTCACCTTGGCTGACACGTGCTTGTTTGTTACAACCAGCACGTGTGATACTCCTGCTGTCAAAATACCTCACAGAGAATATTCTAAATCGGTTTAAGATTGAAAATCAACCATATGGTAAACATGGTATGATTGAAAAAAAAAAAAAAAAGCTTTTTATCCCTAACCGATTTCAAGAGTTTCTTTAGGTTTTATTACATTAACTAGGATGTTCATCTTTTAAGAAATGCATCATTTTAAACTCTGCAGTAAGCATTCGACTTTTTTTTGCTAGTTGAATAAGATTTGCGCCTCATCTGTCTCCACAAACCAGTTCCACAGCTTGAAGTTTATTGTATGATGTTCTCAAAATATTGGTTTGAATTGTTTTCTTTTTTGCTTTTTGACATTTTCTTGTGCTGAAAGAACCTTCGAAATAGTTATTTATGCATAAAGTATTTAAGTGTCAAGCTGATCTAGTGTTAATTCACCAACTGCAAAACTGCAAAAGAAAAACACAGAAGTAAAAACACTGCCGTATGCAGACGAAAAGACCTGTTCCCTCAGAGTGACGCCCAGATAGTTTTCACTTGTACATCTTGTGCAGGAGTATGCAGGGTGTGTTGGTGCCTTAAATTAAGCGACTGCTGTCTGACAGGTTTTTATGCATCGTCTTCTTTTTTTCTTTTTCCATTACTGGAGGAGACATACTCAATTAATTTTAACTATTTACTCAGCACATCAACAGTGAAACTCAGTGGATGACTTGATGTTAAGCTTGACTGTCCAATTTTCAGTGCATTGTTGTACTTTTACCACATGAGTTTTCCTTTAAAACCACATTGATTCACCTTGAGGCTCATGTGATCGAGCAAGATTGGTGTTTTTAATCTGCGTGTGAATTCATCTCAGTGTTTGTAAAAACGACTTAATTGAAATAAAACGAGTCAGGCAGCCGTTGAAGAATTCTGCCAGAAGGAGGAGGATGAATTAGCCAAAACACACAAACACATTTCTACCTCATCTTTGTTGTCACGTAACCAAATGGATATGATTATCTTCGACATGAGGTACTGTACTCTACATGTGGAATAAACTTCCCAGCAATATAATAAATATCCCGGATCATAAGAGCTTCTGTTTTGGTGCTAAAGAATGGCTCTGAAGTAAACAGACGTGTCTGCATTGACCTGATACTGTTTATGATTGATTATTGTTCTCTGAACAATTAATGCAATTGCACATTGCCCTTTTAAAAATGAAATTATGAATAAATAAATATTATTGGGCATCTCTGGCCCCTCCCTCTGCGGCACATCTCTGCATGCACTGTTCAAAGCTCAAAGCTTCAGAATCAGCTGACCGTGTGTTTACATGTAAAACCTCCCGACGAACCTGAACCTCTGGTTAGACCAGTGCACCACCCACAGCCTCACCTGATTCCTCAGCTGGGCGTCACCTGGCACGATGAGCCTGTATAAGACAAATCTCCTGCACCTTTTGAGCATCGTTGGGAACTGAACTGCCGCCATGGACTTTATTAATAAAGTAGCGTCTCAAGGCATGATTGACAAGGTGGCAGAGGAGGCAGGTGAGTAAATCACTTTTAAGTCACATTTGGGTCTTGCCAGTGCAGTGTTTTAATAAATCCTGCATGTCCCCATCACCTGGAAGCATCAACACAAAACAAGTAATTCCAAAACTCTTGACGTGGGCCTGATTTTGGACCAGACGCTCTTTCTTCTATTTCAATGGATTAAAAACATGAATACGATCTGAAATCTTAGGACATATGTCCTGGATACAACCAGTTTTGCTTACAGGTCAAATTGGTCTCTATCGGCTTTAAGACACATGGAGGGAAATGGCGGTCACACTGGGCATTTATTTGTTGATTTTTCAAGTGCTTTGAACACAAAACTTGACTTGGTGAACAGGAGTGTGTCATGTCCTAAGGTCCAGTGAGATGTTTTAACACAGCATGACTTGAACAACTTGACTCAACTTGACTTGAACAGTGAATTGAAAACCTCATTTCATTTGCTTTTTTCAGAATTCGGAATCTTTGGATTTGACATTGCATCATTTTCCTCTTGGTTCAGTTTCTTTTCAAACTGTGAAAATTGAGTGGAAGTCCTCACGACTCCACATTTGTCTGCCATTTTGGGTTTTTTTAACTGCACAAAAGCCTGTCGGTGTGAAGCAACCTAAACGTCATGTTTTGCAGGAGACTTTGCGGAGGGGATGGTGTCAAAAGTTCTCAGTGGAGGCGAAGGGCAGAAGGAGGAGGAGAAAGGAGGACCACTTGGTTTTTTAAGTTCCCTTGGTGGAAAGAAAGAAGATGACAACAGCAGTGGTGGAGGTGAGTGTCCTCCTGCAGTCCATTAAATCAGAAAAAAATCAATTACAGTAAAGTTCAGCAACCTTCTGTCAGCAACATAAGAACAGTGAAACAGAAGATGTATTTCATTAGTACAGTACTTGCTGAGGATGAAACTCAAACAGTCCGTTTTTGTTCCAACATGGTGTAAAATAATGATGTTTTCTATCCTGAAAATTCAAATGCCTCATTATGGGTGGGGCTGTGAGGGTGAGTGCCACAACACACATCAGGACTGGAAACATTTATCCACGTGAGCGCAGCTGACTATCTGTGGGACAGTGTTGAGGAATAAAACATGACATCAACGGCAGTAATCTTACTGACTCTGAATCACCAAATATGACCTGCATTCAGGTGTCTGTATTCTTTATTACGTTTGGATCAGAATGGCAATTGTCAACCTTCAAACTGTCCCCTCTTGTCTCTCAGGACTGGATGTGGGGAACATTGTTGGATCAATCTTGAAATAAGCTCTGCAACCCATCAAACTTCAACCGGTTCCAAAGGAACATTGTCAATAAAATCATTCATGGTTGTGTCATTGGTTCTGATTAAATGACTACAAGTTACTTAATGTGCTGTAACTGTACTGACGGTAGCTTATTACAACTCAAATGTCCTGAAAATAAATGATTTACCCCCGTTGATCGTTTGTAAATTCTTCAATCAAGCGAGTCTTTGTCATATTCATTCCTAATAAAACAGTTCAAGCTGTCTCCTGTAGTTTGGTGAAGTGCTGCTAATCAATTCCCATCCAACTCTATTATTTGTTGTGGGTTTCTGAGTTTCACAACCATATTGGTGCAAAAAATACTTCAAGAATAAAGTTTTCTTGTTGAAACTCAATTCACGTGTTCCGTTAATGTTTGTTTGTTTGTTACGAATAAAAGTTAGTGAGCTGATATTTTTCTTCTTTAAATACTCAAGTACAAAGTTATTGTATATCAGGATGTTCATTATACAAGAGTTTGTATATTCCAACTAATTGTTAATAGATGATAGATCTATCTATCTTTGTTTTAATATCTTGACATTCATATACAAAAAATATTTGATGCTCATCTTGTCTTCAGAGTAGTTAATGTAGTATTTGTGTCATTATATAACCACTGAAGAGATTCTAACTTGTGCAAAAGAAAGTTGATTCCTATTCAAAATGTTGCAGTGCCCTCTGCTGATTGTCTGCTATGCTTGCGTTTGGGCATGCACAAACACATGCACATGTGCAAAAAGAGAGTTGGATAAAATAACAAACAAGATCCAAAAGACACATTTAAAAAATAAAATTGGATCCTCATGTCTAATGTTTCATGATCAGAGTGAATCCCTCTAGTCTGAGGCAGTTTACAAACTCCAGGTAAACTTCACAGACTGTTACCATGGTAACCCACTCAGAGCTCAACTTTGTGAAACTGAATTACCCTCCTAAAACTGTCAGCCCATACATCCAAAAGAAACATATTTGTTAAATGAGGGCAAAAAAGGTTCAGTTACTCGTTTACTTGGTTGAAAGTAGAAAACGAACATGCTACTGCTCTGTTGGCCGCCTATCGACATACATCTGACTGTTGCAACTGTCCATCTATTTCTTTGGGCATGTGTGCAGAAATATTTGTTTTGTAATTATTATTTGCTCCTTTTTATTCTGACCTTAATGTGAAGAGCGATGTGGTGGGGACAGACACGCGCAGTGAATCAGTCCATCAGATCGTGTCCTGCTCCGTCTCTGTTCTCTCGCTGGTCTGGAACTGTGTCGTAGTAAAGCACCATGACTGAACCAACTTCATTATCTTCGTCTTAGTTTCAAATCGTCATAAAAAGAAGTGGTCCGTACAAAATGAATCTTGAAATTGGTGCGTCCATGTACCACCCGAAGTCAATTATGTAACATTTCACCATCGATTTACGTCAACATTTCACTTATGTTTGCCTGAATGTCTAAATAGCATCAGTAAGCCTGCAGTTTGTTCAGATCGACTGCAGCTTCACTCATAATAACTTCAATCAAATTAACATTATAAAATAACACATTTCATCATAAATACTGTATAACCAGTATCCAGTATCGGGTATTTGTGACTTTAACAGCTCCAGATGTGAGTGTTGCTAAAACAGAACGAAAGCTTTAGACGTTTAGCATCAGATTTGTGTGATTATTACAGAATTACAAGCCTTTATGTCCAAAGTCTGAAACACGTTCCAATAAACTTCACAGAAACCTATTTTAATATTTACTTGTGTCACTGCTGGAACTTTTTTCTCACATTCATCTTAACACTTTGACAACAGGTACAATGTTAATAGTCAACAGTTTAGAGAAGAAAGTCATCCACACACACATCCACAGGCAGCATAAATAACATTTATATAATATCCAGACATATTCCTCTTGTGTTGTGTTATTTTACAACCAAATTGCTTTAGATGTTCTATGTCGTTGAAACAGAAGAAAGAGCAAAGCAAAATGATTTTTTTCTCCATCTATTTTGGATGAATACAAGTTGAAACATTCTCAGTGTAGCACCAGACAAAGTACAAAATATGATAAGTTGTAAATAAAAATAAATCACAGCTAGAAAGATCCAGAAAGGCACTTAACAATGATGATGTCCAACAACAGGTGCAGGAAGGCGATCTGAAATGAACTGTGACACACCAGAAGCTTTCGGTGAATGTAAAAGTGCATTTGATCTTCTCACAGTCACGTTCCACAATGTCTAAAGAAATTTATTTCAAGGCTTGAACCGGATGGTGTCCCAGAGAGTGTAAAAATGATTTGGGACACAGGCGGGACGATGAGTGAAAAGCTAGACTTTCTCAGCCACAGTGAGTATGTTGTGAAGCAGACAAACAAGGGTTATAATGTAATTGTGTGACATTATTTGCTGTGCATTCGTGGAATTTGTTCTGTTTTGTGTTGTCAGGATGACCAGCAATAAATATGTCAGGTTGGTTACAGACTAACAGAGACTAATGGTGGCTAATGGAGACTAGGCTGATTAATCTAGCAGAAACTCAAAGAGGCTAGCAGGGACTAGCAGTGCCTAACAGAGATTGGAGGAGGCTAATGGAGGTGGAATCTTACATTTCTTAAAAAGCTAAGTGTCTGATCCATCAGAACTTCTTGACACCAGTAGTTCATTACTATCTGTTGACCCACAACAGGTGTGGAAGATTAGTACTTGTTCATTACATCCATGATGTATCACTAATATCTATAGTAATATTTGTGTGGGCTTCAGTCTATCAAGTTTGAAAACCTCTGTAAGTACTTAAGGCCTGAACATACACCAAAGAACAGAGAAATTTGTTGGGTTGCGATTGGGTTGACATTTTTTTCTCGCAGCCCTTGTCTGATTTCTTGCAGCTTGTGAACATCACATCATCTGGGCAGAACGTTTGTCGCATGGTGTCCAACAACTAAAGTGCAATTGGTCAGAAATTAGCAATTGTGTGGTCAGAACTAACTTTGTTCTTGTTCTTGCCACCTTGAGAAAATGAACAGATTTATATGACCTTGCTGGGTATGTACAGGCCTTTAGTCCAGCTCAGGTTTAATCACTGCTGTCACCATAGCGACATGAAAATGCTCAGCTGAAGTATCTCACAGGGTCAGTGTATACTCCACGGTTACTCACAGAGTTTGGGACAACAGTGAAGAAATTTAAGCCATGTTTAAAGATTTTCAAAATCCCTCTGTAAATCACATCATGTCAATGATTTTGTCAATGTGAATTCTTCAAACCTGCTTCAGTCAATTACCAACATGTAGAAGCAACACGTTCGACACTGTCCCTGAAGCTGTCACCCAACTACACTGTGACAGGATCTACCCTCTGTCAACTGAGCCTCATGTGTTCATCATCACAATCACTGTGTATTTCATTACACATTCCCCACAAACACTCATATACAATCAGTGTTTGTGTATACTCGCAAAGCCAGCAAAACATATGCTTGAGAGCTAGCATGCTAATGCTGCCGCTAACGTGGGCCATAGTGCTGCCAACAGCCTGAAGCATCAAGCAGCTTTGCGTTGACAATGATTGTAAACTCATCATGTTCGCCGTGAACAACCCGTATTAAAAACAAAAACACAAGCCTGCAATAAAATCACTTAGTTTTAAACAAAAACAGGTGGTTGGAAACAGTAAAAAATAAAACAGCAGCAGATCTGCAAAGACAAAACTTGTACAAACGCGAGACTAGCACAATGTATCCCTCCACCATAGCGGCAAAAAAAAGTTTGTACTAAAGTGCCATTTGGAGCCAATGACTTTTACTGTGTGCTGAAGAAAACAAGGCCTCAGTGGAGAAAAATGAATTGTTTGCACATTACAAAATGTAAATGACCTGAATCTGTCCTGTTGTGTATGTTCCAGTTCTTTTCTACCTTAAAGTGGAATTAACCCCCTCCCCGCCAACGTTGTCTCATGTATCCCTCCAAATTCAAGACACCTCATCATGGGTGGGGCAGGAGGGACGAGATAAGCCCCACCCACTCACACAGTGCTGCCTCCTCTGGCCAGCTGTGGACTGGGACACCTTGACAAGTGGAAGACGTCTCCCCTGTGAGCGTCGTCCAGACCGTCAGCACAGGAGACGCTGCTTCGACAAGACTCTTTTATTTCCAGTGCAACAGCCGTGTTGTTTCAACCTGTCAGTGCAGGGGTGCTTTGAGGGGTTAGTTCCTCTTTCATGGTTCTCTCACACCAACCACTCACACACTCACACTCACATCAGGTGTCTTGTGCATTTATGATATATCAAAATGTATTATTTCACAAAACACTCTTGGACAGGTGTGTTGTTGACACAAAATCACATATGCTCAAGTCATCAAACTTTGGCCTGAAGAGTGCAGCAGCAGCAGCAGCCCGACACGGAACCAGAAGATAAAAGAACTTCAGTCCACTGACGGTCTCTCTCTCGGAGCGTCTTGTGGTAGTTTTGTGCCTCTTGTAATGAAAGGTCACCTGGCTGTTGTTTCTCCATCACCAGTGCTCCCATCCCCTCAGGAGGTTTCAGGCAGTACGTTCCATTCCCTCTGGATTCACTTGTGGTGCAGTCAGGGTGCTTCGGGGTGGCGCGTTCAGAGACATTTCCACACAAACACACTGAATCAGGGAGACAGCACAACAGCTCATGAATGGCCACTGACGAACGGATGAAATGTAGAAGTTGGATGGTTTGTGTTCAGTGACACACTACACAGACAGACTATTTCAGCTCCATCACCACAAAGAACGATACGAAAAATGATTCCTGCCGTTCACCATCGCACTTTTCAATAGTTCACCTCTGAAAGACCCTCTACAGTCTGATGTAACACTGGAAATATTCTAGATCTATTCATCACAACTTATTGTCAACTGTGTATACTCATATATATTCATTGTCTTTATTTATAAGAAGCTACACTAAATTTGCACAACTGCATATCTGTATTTTCACCCTTATTTACTTAAAATGCTATTTGTATGTTTAGTTTTAGTTAAAGGTTCTTTTAGATTTACTAATTATTTATGTGTATCATCCTCCAAAGTATTCTCTCTTCCCTTCTTTCCTCAATGTTAGCTGCTGTAACACAGATTTTACTCACAGGATCAGTAAAGTACTTCTATTCTATTCAATATTCACAGCTAAGATTGAGTGGAGAAGGGCAGTGCTCAAAAGCTATGGCTGCTAGACACGCTGAAGGTTCAATCAGTTTCACCTGCAGTCGTCTCCTCCTGTGCTGATCACATATTTGTCGTCGTGGGAGAAGCGAATGTTGGTCACGTGAGCCGAGTGGCCGAGGTAGCGCTTGTGTTTCGCCTGTCAACAGAAAACAGTAGAGATACTTGTACTTCACTGTCATTCAGGTGCGTCTCACAATGTGTTTGAGTTTCCATTGTGATTAGATACAAACTCACAAACTTCTCAGTGCATGGAAAGTTGAAGAGTTTGATCAGACCAAGGTCATCGCCAGTGACGATGTTGAGGCCTGCGTGTGACACGCATGCACAGTTTACGTCTGCTTTGTCGTTTCGTGGCCAAATGCCTAAAACTTCATCTCCCAGGATGCTGCAGAGGGATCAACCGCAGAGGAAGACAGAGGTCAATGATGGAAATTTACATTTCAGCTCAACGACTGTTGGTGGAAAGTGATATTTATCTGCATCTGTTCACGAGGAACACTATCAGTGTCTATATCTGCACACCGGAGGGGGGGGTGTGGTTTATACCCAAAGGGGGTCTGCGTCAGTCGCTGCAAAAACTATCCGTGGTTATCAGCACTCAGACGCCAAGACAGTTTCACTTTCAAGTTTCTTTTGTCTCCTCAGGAGAAATGTTACCTGGAGTTGGGGCCTGCATATGCTACAATGAAAAACACCCACACATACATAACACAACATATAATCCACCAACACAAACCCACACAATACACATTCAGCACCCCCCCGCCCCTCCAGTGCTTCCGGTACATTATATTACACTTCATGCATGTTTTTCATTGATCAGATTAATTGACCAGGATAAACGGGGATAAATGAGTTTTTGTACCTATTATATCTGCATCTTGATAACAAGAACTCAGATTCAGAATTTAGTACGTGAGGGGTATGGGGGTTTGTTTAAGATCAACCCCACAATATGAGATTTAAATTTCACAGCTATCAGGTGATCTTAACACAGAAACTATGTCAGACGTGTGAATTACCTGGTCCAGGTTGCCCAGGTGATTCTGTTAATGACTGTCTGGTCACTCACTAGCTTCCCTGAAGGAACTTCAAACACCTGACGCTGGTAGGCTCCTGTGGACACCTGCAGACACACGCACGCACACACACACACACACACACACACACACACACACGGCATCAAGTATAGTGCATAAATGAGCACATTCTTTTATCAGACTGTTGTCTTGCCATAGAAACGTGTTTACCTGGACATAAAAGCAGGTATACCTGTATGTAACCGCTGTCAGCTGAGAAGTCCAGCTGCAGGATGAAGGCAGGGATGTCACAGCAGTAAACCAGCCGGTTCAGACTCGGCCCCCCGCTCACATCATAAACGTCCACTGTGTTTTCCACAGAACCAGCTGCCAACAGTCGCCGGTCAGGACTAAATCTGTGGGCACACACGAAGGTTTAAAGAAGAAAACATGTCTTACATGTCTCTAGAAAAGACTCGTTACATGTCTCTAGAAAAGACTCTTCTCTGGAAAAGACTCGTTCCCACCTGATGTCCTGGATGGCAGCACTGCGGTCTCGTTTCTTCGCCCAGATCTTGAGCGTGTTGGCGAGCAGAAGAAGCAACTCGCCATTTTTCATTCCCACCGCCAGCATCTCTCCATCGGCGCTGTAGCTCACACACCGGGCTGCGTGGCCGACACACACTTTGTTCAGGAGTTTCTACCATTTATTGTGAAGAGAAACACAGATCAGCAAAATGAATGACGTGCCTCCGGGATGAAGCGTGGTTTGTGCTGTTTTGAATCAGCGAGGGCTCACGTGCAACTCACAAGTATAAACGTCGCTTCAGTGTGACCACATTCATGAAACAAACGGTCTTCTCAGCTGATTGTCACATATCAAACTTTACCTGTGACCCCCGGCACCCATCAACCACAGAACTCCCACACATGTCTGAGTACATTCGCTGCTCTTCTGTATATTTTACCCTTTTGTAGCTGCTGTAACATGATAATCATGCATATCTTATGTGTTTGTGTACATGAGAATTTCCCTGACGGGATGAATAAAGTAATTCTACTCTGTTCTATTCTATACCTTGTCGGTCAGGTCCCACAGCCGTATGGTGGCGTCGTCGCTGGCGGTGATGCAGAGTTCTTTGGCAGGATGAGCAGTCAGACCCCAGATCCCCCCGTGGGTGTGACTATCCAGCAGCAGGTTGGACGCCGCATTCTTCTCCCCAACCTCGATGATCTCCCCATCTTTTGTCCCCACCAGGATCTTACCCTGAGGGGGCGCGTGGGCAGATGAGGAGGAAGGTGGAGATGCAGGTGATGGAGGTCATAAAACATCCCCTCTGCTCTCACCTTGCCTCTGCAGACGGAGCGGACACACTCCACCTGCCGCCCCGTCTCCAGCTGGAAAGCTCTGCAGCGCTTCATCTCCTGATCCCAGAGCTTCACCGCGCCACCCTCCTTTGTCCTGACACACACGGGGGCGTGGAGGTGGAGGGAATCACTTGAGGACGCCGCGAGTCAACATGTTCTTCACTCATTGGCGATGGATGTTAAATACATTGTCACTAATATCCATGTACCCTGTCTGTGCATCCACACAGCATCAGACCTTGGACTCTGCGGCGCCCCCCGGAGGAGCTTTACCCCCTTGGATTCTTCATATATGAGCTTTAATGAGCGATGAGTAAATCTGTGTGTTACTCACGGCCTCTCCTTCCCGCCGGTAACGATGAGTCCATCTCTTAGCGTGGTGTACATGGTGAAGACCGGCCCGGTGTGAGCCTTTGCCACCACCCTCAGCAGGAAGTGGTCACGCCACACATAAACATCCCCATTAATGGCTCCGGTGAAGGTCAAGTTATTCTGACGGACAGACATTTAGAAGGTTATACAGCTGCAGACAATCACAACTGTCAAACTCATTCAATCATCTGTGATTGCGTGATACCAGCTTGTGTTTGGACAGAGAGTTTCAGCGTAAATGTCCACAGCGGGAATCTATTCCACCGTTAACTTTAACAGGAGTAAGTGAAAGATGAACAAATGATCACACTCAGTTATTATTCAAGACCTTCACCGATTACTAAAATAGTTGGGAATCTTTCAGTCCCTTTTTAACTGATCAATTGTTGCAGCCAACACCTCTGCTGACTTGATGTGTCATTGTCATGTGACACGTGGAGGATTCGAGCTGACAGCATCACGTATCATGATGATGAATGTGATGGAGAGAATCGTGGCTCGCTCCCTGAAAGACGATCTTTGTCATCGAATCTTTGAGAAGTTACACAGAAACACGTCACAATATGATGTGAACTCACAGCTCCAAAGGCGACAGACAACATAGTTTGCATCCTGCCATCCTCCACTGTGCCGACCACACCCTTCTTGTGTATCAGTGCACCGCCAGCCAGCGTCCAGAACTTTACGTGTTTGATACCGACAGACACAAACTGGGAGTCGGAGTCTGGTCGGAACTCCACTGCGAAGATTCGGTCTGGGTGTCCGGCTTTACTGCACGCTCTGGATCCTGCAGAGAAAGGTTAGAATAAGTGTTTTTTGAAAAAATAAAATTCACAACAAATCGACCTAGATTCATAGAATACTTTAATAACTTCTTATTTTGTTTCATCCTTTGTGACCTTCAGTGGTGGTGCTGAAAAATAATGAGAAAAATAATAAGAAGAGGGCGACATGGTGGTGCGGTGGTTAGCACCGTTGCCTCATACCATCCTTTACATTGCAAGCAAACGCAACAGGTTACAAGTAAAAGATCCAGGGTTACAGAAAAGAAAATAACATTTTGTTTGTGGTGAGAGCAATTCCTTCAGCTAGGACGGTGATGAAAGAGACGTTTTTATCCAACC